>JANQBS010000109.1:0-123228 GCA_033085395.1 Xanthoparmelia taractica | reverse complement strand
ATTAATAAATAGATATATCTTTATATTCGACACGTAGTTTCGCTCGAGATTCTACTTATACGCGAATAGCTTAATATTTGATAATTAATTATTCTTTTCGAGTTTTGATGGATCGTAGCGCTTATAATTTAGAATATTATCTCTCTCTTTAATAGTTAAAAAGATCTTATCTATTATATAAATTAAATAAATACTTTTTTATTAAAGATAATTATATACTTTACTCTACTTTCTTATCTTCTATATCTTCTTATAAGGAATTATTATTCTTATCGACGTAGATTATTATTCTAGAATAAATCTAGAGTCGAAGACGTCGAGTAATAATATTATTATATACGTCTTACGTAATTTTATTCTAAGTATTAGCTTAAAAGAATTAATAATTAAAATAATAATTATAAAGATAAGTAAATATTATCTAGAGTCGACTTTTTACTAGCGAAGGATTTTAATATATACTTCTCGCTATAAGTCTAAAGTAATCGCGAATTTATTAATTTTTTTATAAGCACGAATACGATAATTCTTAGCGACGTTATTAGCTTTCTTTACGCGTTTTAATTTCTTTTTCTTAAGAGTAAAAGTGTTAAGTCTACGGGTTGGAAAGGTGTGATATCTATTGAATATAGTCGTTTTTAACTTTTTTTTAACTTTTTTAAAAAATTATATCTTTTTAATCTATTTATAGAATTTTATAATTATATAAGCGTTCGCTTAAGCTTTTTACGTATTTTTAGAATATAGAAAAATATTACGTAATATATTTATTAAAAACTCAATGGAAGTATGGGATATCCTATACCTTTCGATATGATATTCGAAAAACTAATCCCATATCATCAAATATACCACACCTCTTCGACCCGTAAAGTGAAGTGATAATAATAACGATAATAGAGTGGAGTGATAACTAGAATAATGGCTAGAATACTTAATAACGTGATAGTGAAGTAAAGTAATAGTAATAACGATAGTAAAGTGAAGTGATAACTAGAATAATAACTAGAATACTTAATAACGTAATAGTGAAGTGAAGTGATAACTAGAATAATAACTAGAATACGTTCGCATAATTCTATATAGAGTAACTTCGTCTATATATAGTATATTTCCCATATCTCTGCATATAACATGGGATATCCCTATATATATTAGAAATTTCCTTGATTATTTCATAATACCAGTACGTCTCCCAGATTATCTCATAAAAATCAAATGATATGGTCTTAATATCATATCATATCATGGTATGGTACCGACACCCCATATCCCAGACCATCCCAGACCTTTCCGACCCGTAGTTATTACTATCGCTCGATTCTTTATTGAGATTATTATCGACGACTTCGATACGAATCTCTACATTAAGATCTAAAATATAATCTAATTCTTTAAGTTAAATCGTAATAATTACGAGTCGGAAAGGTGTGATATATTTGATGATATGGGATTAGTTTTTCGAATACCATATCAAAAGGTATAAGATATTCCATATTTCCATTGGATTTTTAATAAATATATTACGTGATTATTTTTTTATATTCTAAAAATACGTAAAAAGCTTAAGCGAACGCTTATGTAATTATAAAATTCTATAAATAGAATAAAAAGATATAATTTTTTAAAAAAAGTTGAAAAAAAGTTGAAAACGACTATGTTCAACAGATATCACACCTTTCCGACCCGTAGACCGTACGCCGTATAGGCTTCATATGGGCAAATAGGGTGCGCCTTCTATGAAGCGCGGCACCCGAACCCATGAGTCATATTTTTAGCTTTATGATACAATTGGAAAGCGCCCTTACATATTATTAACATATCTCTCGCTGGAGATCAAAGCTATAAATCGACGTATTTTTAGATCTTTGATTAGTATATCTCTAATCGAGATTGTATTTCAAAGTCTACGAAGTTATAACTACCGGTCGGAAAGGTGTGGTATATTTGATGGTATGGGACTAGTTCTTCGAATACCATATCGAAAGGTATGGGATATCCCATACTCTCATTGAGTTTTTAATAAATATATTACGTAATATTTTTTTATATTCTAAAAATACGTAAAAAGCTTAAGCGAACGCTTATATAATTATAAAATTCTATAAATAGATTAAAAAGATATAATTTTTTAAAAAAAGTTAAAAAAAAGTTAAAAACGACTATGTTTAATAGATATCACACCTTTCCGACCCGTAGTTATAACAAGTATCTAATCGTTATAAGTAACGATTAAGTGCTTACGATTAGAAGAATTATTATTAAATTATTACAATTAAGTTCACGAAGTTATAATAAGTATATACTTACTTAGAAGAGTTAAATTTTAACTAGTATTTTAAGTTCTCGTATAATTATCGTATCTAGATCTTAAGATATATAGCTAATTGTCTATATTATTTATATTCACGTATTATTAGAGATTAATATTATAACTTTAACGTCTATATAGATCTTTTATTAATATATCTCTCACTAAGATTAACGTATTTCTAGATCTATAATTAATATATTCTCGATATTAGCTCTTTTTACTCATTAGCGCTAATACTATTAATCTTATTTACTTGTTATAGTCGATATTATCAAAAGTTATCTTCGAGTTCTTTAATCTCTTTCAATAACGTCTTAAACTATTTAAAAATTCTTCTAACGCTAAAGAATCGATCTAGATTTATAGCTAGAAAGGTCTTAGCGTGTCTTAGTATTAAATATACTTAATTATTTATTAATTCTCTTATATATTCGTTATTTATATATAATCTTATTATTTACGAGTATTAATCGTAATAGTAGAACTATAAGTTAGTGAATTTAATATAAGACTATACTATTAGTGTTATTTTATTAATATACGATATGCGAGACACATATTTAGAGCGAGTATATTTGTATAATCACTATATTAGCAATTGACTCTTTATTCGAATTATTCTCTTTTAGAATAAAATCGTTCTTTTCGCTCTTTCACTTCTATATATATAGCTTTATAACTTCACTTCAAATTATATCGCATAGATATAGAAGTTCTTCTAGCGCTGGAAGATCGGCCTAAACTCATAGCCAGGAAGGTCTTGGCGTGCCCCAGTATTGGATATACCCAATCATCTATCAATCCTCTTGTGCATTCGTTATTTGTGTATGGCCTCACTGTTTGCGAGCACTAAGTCTACGAGCACTACGTCCAACACATCCCGATCTCGCCAATGTCGTTTCTTAAGTGAAATTGCGGAAACCAGTATGCTGTCAACGGCCACGGCGTCGGCGATACTAGATGTTGGATATGATGAATGATTGTTGGAAATGATGCTGCAGCACCTCGTGTTGGCAATCAGGGGTGCTCTCGGACCTTCTCCAACCCCTGTTTCATTCTTATATGCGCACCGCTAGGCGGATATATATGTAGCCTAGAGACCCCCAGAGATAGAACAATCCTCCTGACCTCCATCAATTTCAACAATGATTGATTGATTATCTATCTAGAATGGTGTGACGACCAAATATGTAGCCATGCTAAGACGCTGAATTACGTGGCCATTTGCTAGTTGGCTGGGTGTTGAGAGGTGGTGCATCAAATTCCAACAGTAGATATATCGCCTACCAGGATATCAAGACGTCATTTCTCAGCATGCCGGTCGTCAGTTGAGCGCGCGATATCTCTTTGTCGCTTTCTCCGAGATTGAGAGGTAAGTGTTACTGAAGAGTGGAAAAAAGGTATGAACAATTCCATGCCTCGATCTCGGCATTGGGATTCGGTGAGGGAGGCTGATGGTGTGAGATGCCGTTGGTGATATCGCATCACTTATGGACTGCTAGAAGCGACTTCTAAGATGGTGTATATGGGGGGTCCGGGTTAGCCTTGCGATAGGCACGGCCTTTGCAACTTCACTTCCAACGTGCTTCGCTTCAAGATTTGTCAGATAAGCCGGCATGATGGCTTCCAGCATATAGCGATATAGGAATAATGTAGGATTTCCGGAAGGATGGTGATGTAATGCTGAGACTGTAGCTTGTTGCGATCAAGGGAGTATTGCTTAACGGTCTGGGAGAGGCTTTCAGAGGCTGGTGCTGAAAGAGGTGCAGACATAGAGACAGTAAACTAGAAAGGAAGGCTTTGAAGGAGGCGGAGACGTCGGACAAGAAAGAGGTTGGGGTAAATAGGTAGGTTCACGGTGAGGTTGGTATGGCGGCATGCTCGTTGGTGAGTGGAGCTCGCGTCCGTATCAGCATTTGGGTTCACTAAGGAGAGAAAAGCAGTCGAAGTGGCCAAACCTTGTTGAAAGAGGATGTTTTTGCAGCGGCCATTGATGAAAGTAGATAAAGATATTAGGCGGTATGCGGTGTCAATGTTCCACGCTTGTTACAGTCTATGTTACAGACCCTATCCTGACTTCCTCCATTCCGCGAACTCGAGTTCATGGCCACTGAAGCGGATTCTGGGTTTCAGATCCAAAGCAGCAAAGAGGCTATCTGTGCATACCATCGAAGCCTGCTGCGCAGCAAGTCAGCGGTTGAGGAGACAGAGATAAAGGCGCAATGGTTCCAGCAGGTATATCACGTCCGATACCGCGGCAGCTCAATCGCGTCGGCCAGCGGCGATAAACGTCCACAACAAACACGACAGCCCACTTTGAATTGCAAACTCCCAGTATCCCATTCACCACGCTTATGCTCCAAGCCGTCTCCGGGTCGGGGTCCCAAGAGCCCCCGGCAGTGAGTTCTGCAATTTAATGTTAACGATCTTATAATGCTTTCGTATGCCTCGAAAGCCTTGCGATAGTCGTCCCCGTACTAAGAGGTCTCGCCGGCAAGGACGACCGATGTGCCCATTCCGCTGCTGGGAGAGGGATAGAATGCTGCGTCGCCGACTACGCCCGTACGGCGCTTCGACCAGCTGTCGAGCTTGACCTGGGCACACACCTGCACGTAAAAGTCATCCGCCTCCTTCATGCCATCAAACACGCGTGAGACTTCTCAGCCAACGCCGGCGAAGAGTTCGCGGTGCGTGGGAGATTGTGCAGTCGCTTTGAAGTTTGATCGAGGTCCTCATCTTGGAGAGAACCAATATTGTTTTGCCCACGTTGCTGGGGTGCATGAGTATGCAGTGGCAACCTGGGCCGTTGTACAGCGTGCAATGAGAGCGTTGGATTCTTACAAGAGGATGCTAAGGTAGGCTATGTGTTCAAGAAGGCGTGTGTTTGATCTTTTAGAACCACGGAAGATGTGAGAGCGGGTAGGCGAGCCAAGGCCATCAACTGCGATAAGGAGCTCGAATTTCTTATTGGCCATGGAATGGGTGAAGGTGAGCGGGTTTCTGTGGTAATTCTCGTCGACAGAGTTGCCAGAACCCTCGAAGATGTCTGCACTTTCTCCCTGGTACTAACATGTAACAGCGTTGCAAGCGTCCCCTCAAAGATCTCGACTCCGACTTGTGCTCTCGTGCGGTTATGGCATCGGCAATGGCTATACCTTCTTCGTTCATTGTATTTTTGCGGGCGACATCTTCAGGTCCAATGCGCCGTATAAGGTCATGGCCCCCGGTGCGAATGTATATATTTTGCCTTACTGCTCGCAGTGCAGCGGCATGCTCGACGATTGTTACGTGTGCTCCGGCAGGGTCGAGTCAGACTACGAGAGTTGGACCGGCGGTACCAGCACCGCTTATTAGTATGTGAAGATCAGACATCTTGGAAGCAAGTCAGCGAATACTTGAAGAGAGGGAGAGTTTCATGTCCTCTGCGCAATAGTGCTGATTAATGAAAGGGCTAGAGGAGAATCTCGTATTCGTTCTTTCAAGAACTCTGTCGGTGCTTGCCGATCAACTCGAGGAACGACAGTTTCATCAAAAAGTATTGAGAGATGTTGTTGATGTTACTGCACCGAACATGCTCTGGACTCAGTCTATCCCGAATCCCCGCCTTGTGCGGTAGAACCTAACATGCTGGGACATTCGTTAGCGCTAAAGCGCACATCCTTCGAGGCCTCAGATTCTAGACCGAGCCATCTGAATTGCTGCTAAAACAAGTCTTTGAGTGGTGACTTGGGCACAGGTTTCCCACAGCTGTGGAAGGAGCAGTCGGCGGCATTTACTCTACTGGCTGCCTTGGTGTCTTTTCGTCATGCCTTTAGGATGCATGGGTTGTAGGACTAACGAAAAAGGGTCAATGAATGTCCTGCGAGGTCCACGTGGCTAGAACGGTTGACTGGATAAGGCCGGATAAGCCCGGGGAATAGCTTGGGTCAGAGAAAGACTAAGATTCGGCAGGGGTAGAAGTCGGGCATATGCTGAGCGTATCCTCCGGCAAGACCTAAGTATGTCTGGGGAGATTCAATTTCCGATCAGTAACCCATGTCAGCACACTTCATCGGGAAGCTATGGCGTTTAGTAATTGTACTTCGTATTCAGCATACTATATGTTAATACAAATACTAAGCAGGGCTTTAGCGGCTCTAACAGATAGGCGACTTCCCCACTACTAGCCCTTTGTCAGAAAGCATTATACTCTTTCTGGTCTAGTAGCTAGATAAAAGTGCAGTGAGAATTCGTCCCCTTCAGGGTCCTCATAGCCCTGCTTAGCCGCGACATATAATATGCCGGATACGAATCAAGAATCCTGCAGCTGAGCTGCAGCAGGCTGCAGGTAAGACAAGGGTGCTTTCGTAGTGTATATCTATGCGCGCGAACGACTGGAAATTGTTCAACCCAACCCAAGAGGATAGATTATGGATGGGATAGATTATGGAAAAAGTGTTGAAATCATGACTCAATTTGACGTGGTGCATGGGCCGTACCGCGTTGATGCGCTCAATGTAAGTCCCGAAGATGAAGCAGCTAGCAAGCTCGAGATAGTGGGACTATGGGTTAGTGCGTTAACCGCTGTTCCAGATGGATGCGTAGATGCAGAGAACCCGAGTCATGCATTCCTCATGCTATCTTGCCTTGCTGATTATGTAGCTAGGCCTGCACGCTACTGGCCCTAATGTTGAAACGGCCCAACCATCTATTTGTATATGTGCTTGGTCCCATGTGTATGTTTTTATAAATGAGACCACTAATATTGTATATAGCAGACCACAGGAACGAGTACCTAGCTCTAGCCCAGATTAGTGGGAAATTAATGACAAGCAAGACGCAAACTCTGCATCGACGAAGTGGAATAGTGCAACAATGGAAAGAGTTGTGGTAAAGGAACGTTTAACGTTACATGTTACTTATTTGACGATCACCTCGGTCCCGCTACTCGACGCCCATCGCGCTGGTACACCGATCTTGCGCGACAACACGGTATGTAGTATATCAAGGGTCCATGGCCTGCAGCACACCGAAGCCCCCAGAACATGACCAGCCCGCCATCCACACTAGAAATCCGCCAATTAGAATGGTTGTGGGTCACGAACCAAGTCGTTGAGTAGTGCACAGATTCCAGCATGTCAAAAGTAAGCGTGCATTATTCGAGAGATTGAAGAGCAAAGACCTAGCCTAGTGTTTGAACTGAAGAGGGACTAAGAAGTAGGAACCGAACGCTGGGCACATGGTATAAGGCCGGGCAGGTAGTCACTCAAGGGAAGCGATAGGTATGAAACAGTAAGACGCTGCTGTGGAAGATAAACAAATAGGTACGGAAGCTGATGTGAGGGTACGGTGCGCGATGATGATGAGAGAATAAGATTTGACGTGGTGCTTCGTTCACTGCTGCATGTATTTTGACAGTCTCCTCAGCGCAGTACCTGCAATATGCAAAGGAGGCCTAGATGTGCCTAGTGGGAGACGTTGTGACATAAATGTAGATACTGCAGAAGCCTCACACAAACCAAGCGTAGACGGAATAGTGATACCCGAGAGAGCGCACGCACAGTGCAGAGACTCGTCTAATGCCATTACGTTCGTTAGCGAGGGGGAGCCTCGAGATTCATCACAGCTTGGCCTTGGCTTCGTGCGCCGCAAGCCGTTCATACATGGTCTTTTCAAACAGTGTGATCAATTTTCCTACTTTCAAATCCCCCGGCGGCCGTACTTGACAGCCATATAAGCCGCAAAGCCCTACTTCACGGTCGATGAACTGAACTAGCTCAGCCTCATCTTTCCATACTGTTGTAAAAGGGAATGGAAAAGGTTGAAACGTACCCAGAATAAATTCGGCAGCCCACTCCACATCAGTGTATGCCGGCCCCGCCACCCTTCGTCCGCCTCCATAGTCAATATACCACCAATGCCCCAGTCTAGAGGCACATGTTGCGGGAAATCCCCTACAAACAGTGTTGTGTTTTCTGGTTTCGCCATAAGCATTTTTTGTGCTTCTTGGCTATCTTTCGTCAACTGCGACTGGAACATTTGCGCTGTCGTCGAACGCTGGAGAAGCCTTTCATCATCAACAAGCAAGGATCTAAGAATTTTGAAATAGTCGGGCATAGACGCGAAAGCACCGTGGCCGCCGAAGCAGTCCTTGCCTCCTGGCAAACCCGCGCCATCCAGGTCGTGGACCACCTTTCCGCTCTCTTCATCTCGGACGGTCATGTTTGCCATACGACTCTTAATATCCGGATGATGCTCAGGCCAGAAAGTTACGTCTTCAATACCTAATGGTCGCCAGATGTTCGTTCTCATGAATTGCTCCAGCGTCTGGCCAGTGATACGCTCGACCAATTTACCAGCCCAGTCTATGCTAGTGCTGTAAAGCCAGCTGGTACCGGGCTCATAAATGAGGGGATGGGTACAACATTCTTCCACTGTCTCACCAGTAGCCATCTTGAAGTTCTGTGTATGCTTACGGTAGTGCTGGAGGCGTCGACTCATCGACAGGTAGCATAGGCCGGCTGAGTGGGTTAGGAGATGGCTGTCTTTGATCAGCCACAAAGCTCATATTTCACCACATGGATGAGATCGGGATTATGTTATTACCGCAGACTTATCACATTCTGCCTCTTATTGATGACTGGCTCGCCGGTGGCCTCATCGAATCCGACCAAGATACCCTGGGCCGCAAGCTCGGGTAAGATCTCCGCTACATCGGTGTCGAGGGTTACAAGGTTACGCTCAATGCATTGCATGGCAGCGATTGAGGTCATGAGCTTGGTGCATGAGGCTATGAACATTATGTTGTCAATCTCAAGCGGCGCACGAGTATCGAGAGAGCGGACACCAAATGCACGGGCGTAGTGGAATGAGCCTGGGGTCCGTTACTCGAGGATAAAGAAGTAGATACGTGACAGCGTACCACTGCGGTTTGAAGCGAACATAACGGCGCCGGGGATTGTGCCATTCTTGCAGGCTGTCTCAATCCGTTCTTCCAATGAAGCCATGCTTTACCGTTGAACGAATATCTGTCAAGATGCGGTTCATAAATATATTTTTCGGTTTTTAAGATCTATAGATTGTCCTTTCTCTATGTATATACACGAGTGAAAGCGCAGAACGTTGTTCTATCAAGGTACTTTCAAGCCCATGTAAACTGAGCTCACGCTAAGAGGTAGGATTGGCCCACTGCCGATAGGGCTGGTTTTGTCTCAAATATCTACTTCCTTTCGGTTTTGTCTCTATAGTTGCATTGTTATAAGCTACTTCAGAGCCTGCGGGGCCAGCAAGACCAGATCCTACCTAAATTCGCACTTGGCAGCACGGACCTAAAGATTTGTTAATACGCG
This sequence comes from Xanthoparmelia taractica, assembly GCA_033085395.1. Classification (NCBI taxonomy): domain Eukaryota; kingdom Fungi; phylum Ascomycota; class Lecanoromycetes; order Lecanorales; family Parmeliaceae; genus Xanthoparmelia; species Xanthoparmelia taractica. The sequence continues at coordinate 113,586 of JANQBS010000109.1, read as the reverse complement.
AATGAACGAGGGTGACTGCAGTATTAGGATCTCAGCTGCATCGCCACTGGGCGAACTCAGCGAACATCGGATCTTCCATCAATATCTGGTGAAGATGGCTGCGCAAGCCAAGCTGTACTTCTATACCACCTTGTCTGCCGCCTGAATCTCCGCCGAAACCTTCAGCGCTGGGCATGCGCGGGTATACCAGGAAAAGCCCGTCCGTTTGGAACCTCCGCCACCGGACTCGCTCGCAAGCGCCGCCCACCGTGCTGCCCCAGTCCAGGCTGTAGTACGGCTGTCTTGCCCAAGTGCTGCAACCGAGACTATACTCGGTGGATGGCCGTCTGCGCGGTGCTAGTCGACCAACATCTTCAACCTTGCGGACCATTTGAATTACATCTTGAGCGTAGGCATCGTCCACGACATTGACTGCGTTTCGGATGAGTGTAGCGGCTTTTGCAAGACGCCCAGGCTCCTGGGCGAGCAGGTCGTCGGCCTTTGCCAATGTCTTTGCAATGAGGACCACGTTGCCGCAATAATCTGGAGACATTGGAGGCTGAAGCTTGTTTCTACCATTCACAGCCATAGCAAAAAGTGGGAAAACCTCACTTGTAGCTCGCTGACTTTCGGCCAATCGAGCGGAAGTTATGCAGCACCACAGTAGCGCAATAAGGGCATCGTTGGTTGAGATCCATCTGGTCCCTTCGTCTCCACCATTGGTGCCGGGCATCGTGGCGGCTAGCTTCAAACGTGCAAGCGCTTCATCTGAAAAGAAGAAGATTGTCGAATGCACATCTTCGGAACTTGGATAGAAGGCACTTGGATCTTCGGCTGCCCTCGCCGTCGCTCCTTCTGGCGCAAGCGCATACTCGGGATGATCTTCTAATTTTCCAGTCCCCTTTCCTTGCAACAAAGGGCTCCGATCGAACCACTGCGGCGTGACAAGGTCTAAGCCAACTTCCCCTCGACAACACAATGACCAGACTTTCATCACATTGAACAACCCCACCTCATCAAGTACGCAATGATGGACAGCGAAAAACAGAAGCAGCCCTCCACGTAAGAAGTTCGCTTGCGCGATCATGACGGGCGCGGAGTCTGCTGCTTTTCCAAACAGTTTCGGCGCAACAGCATCGAATGCCACCCCATCGGAAGGAAAGTGTGCCGCCCGAAGCTGCTCGTAATCATACTCATCACGCAAATCATTGACCGACAGAATATCTTCGGCCATAAAGAATGGGTTCTGAACGCTCAAAGATCCCTTCTGAACACCCTCCTGCTTGCTCAGGGCCACTGAGCCCGCGATTATGGGAATGCTTCTCAGCGTAAGTTCAAGAGCGCTCAGAAGGTTCGATATGACGTTGGCTGGCTCAGCTGTAGATGCGAAATAGAGCAGCTTTGGAACGTGCATACGCGGCATCAACATGTCAATCGGGGACAGTAGGAACTCAGCGGCCTTCTTGTCTGACGTTGGGCGGCCGGGTAGCGGTGAATCGTGCATAGTAACCCTCTCGGACATGGCGCACGATGAACAACATACAGAGTCTGATGATTTATCCATGGGTAACACATGATGAATTGGGGCTTGCTGTGCCTCCATACTTGTCGGACTGTACCGTGAACTTTTTGTCTCTAAGTGTCGATACTTCTTGTTAAACAGGCTTCCGATTTGTAAAATATAAGATAATAAGCACACGATCGTCGGACTGCTAACTGGCGCCATTTTTGTGGATTCCTGCAGCCAAGACTGCCCTGTAGTGTCTGACCAACCAGACGAGCTGTGCGCAATCCAGCCTCCGTTGTTCAGCACCAAACCTATTCCCGCAATCCTAAGAGACCATCCAATCATATCAATCAAGGCAACGACAAATTTGCTCAAGGCTGCACGGCCATAATGCCAAGACGATTTCGAACTTGTCGTCGGTCAATAGAGCTTTGGCATGACCGAAATGGAGAAGAGCGTTGACTAGACTTAGAGGAAGCATGTCTGCAGCAGGAGAGAAGATTCAGTCCTACGCTCGGGTTTCCGTTTCGCAGCAGCGACGTTTTCGAAGGTGACACCAACTCCTTAGAACAGAAGGGGTGAAGATCGTGCCAAGCGTTCGACTCGTGCCTCGTCAAAGGTTTAGAAGTACATACGCGTTTGAAAGTGGTGCGAGGTCTCCCGGATACCAACCAGTTACTTGGTATCCAGCACGTTAGACTAAGCAGGGGTTCTAGCGTTTCTGATAAGTATGTGACTTTGCCAACCTTTCTCGAAACCCCTCTACTTGGCACACTTTATGATCTAATTGTTAGATAATTTACAGACACATCCAGTCCTTTCAAAGTCCTCCAAGGACCCCTACTTAGCGCGGCACTAACATATAAGATGCTGGATACCGTGGATACCAAGTAGGCCCTTTTTATCTTTTACTTTCGGCACTTGGCTTTGCGCTAAATCCCGAGCCTTAATGGCAGATAAAGAGAAAAAACTTCTATGAAACTTGCCAAAAGTCCGGAGCACGAAATCTTGCGGTGTGCCTCGTGCCATGAGTTGTTGTGTGCGACCTGCGCAACACAAAGAAATCCGTTGGAACACGGCTCGTCAGCGCAATCACTGAGTCGAGGCCCTTCCCAACCATGCTCAGAGCAACCGAGAGGCGAGCAAATGTTTTTGCTGGATTTGAATCCCTGTCCCTATGTGGTAATTTCGGGCCTTCGGTAGCAAAGCAACCCCCTGCATATGCAGGATGTCGCCACACCCCGCCTCAATCAGGTCTTCGGAGCATTCCCACTCACACTTCCTGACCATTCTTGGATACCTCGGCAAAAATTATGCATATGCACCTCTCCACCACTGGAGTTTATTCTGCGCACAACATAAAATGGCTCTCTTTGGATACCTCGGCATTGAGCGCATATGCAAGATGTCGCACGCTTCTCTACGTAAACCTTACTCTCCACGCAGGGTTTGGAGGCAATTCGTTGAGCTGGATTCGGCAGATACTTTTCCTTGTTTTTGTCGGTGCAGAAGCTGAACGCCGTTGCTGTGGCTCGTTTTGGGTCTTGCCCTGCTTTCTCCGCTGCATAGAATTTATCAAAGCGGTGTCCAAATGTCTCTACGTTTCTTTTAACTGAACAGTCGTTGACGAGTCAGTGTTTTCTTTCTCGATGACTTTGCTATCACTTAGCATCGGGTGCGGACTCGCTGTCCTTGTTCTCAGCAAGATCATCTCGTCTGTGATAACCAGGAGGCGATGTCAAGCGGAAGCAGCTCGGCGAGGCTGCGAGCCCGCGCCTGCTTTACGCAACATGGGCTTTATGGGGCTGACCCTTACGTTTGACTATCTAAAGGCAATGCGCGAGGAGCGTGGCCCGCCGATGTTCGTGGAAGCGATGAATGAGCTGGGCACTGATGGAAATATCCATACGGCTCGAGTCGAAGGTGAATCTCACTCCGTTGCTGAGAAGAGAATCTTTGATTTTGACGTAGATAGTGTTGGGCTCCGAGGTACTGGTGACCCGGGACCCTGAGAATGTGAGGGCGATATTCGCTACCCAGGCTTCAAATTTCGAGATCGGTGCTTCAAGGTACGTGGGGGCACTTTGATCTGCTTGGTACCAGCTCTGAGCCGTCAGACCCACCCGAGAGGTCTCGCTTTTTATTCGTTCGGTAGCTATCATCTTGTTGAGATCAAATATATCTAATATGGAAAGCTATAGGGCCGCGTGTTTCAAGCCATTGCTGGGCTTGGGTATATTTACTCAGCGTGGTGAACCTTGGCGTCACTCTCGGGCACTTTTACGACCACAATTCTCCCGCGAGCAAATAGCGGACATGGACCTTGAAGAAAGGCACGTCAACACCTTGTCCGCGATGCTAAAGACGGGGGCCGATGGCTGGACCAATGTCGTCGACCTCCAACCCATGTTTCTCAAGATGACGCTTGAGTTGATGACAGAGTTTCTCTACGGGCACTTGCCGTCGCAAATGGGTCAGAGGACCGATGCTCCTGATAAAGAAGAATTTGGATATCATTTTGATGCTGGCAAAGGGTATGTAGGCACCAGATTGGCTGTGGGGAATTGGCACTGGCTGCTTCGTTCGTCAGCATTCTCGCGTCACTGCGAAAAAGTGCATCAGTACGCAGAGTATTTTGTGACAGCAAAGCTTCAACATGTACGAACAAAGTGCGCAACGAAGCAGCCATTGCAGGAGCCTACAACAAAAGGTAAATTCGTGCTGTTGGACGAGCTAGCCAAGCACACCAGTAACGCTCTGGAAATCCGCAGTGAAACGCTGAACGTACTGAGCGCTGGTCGGGACACCACTGCATCGTTGCTAAGTTGGATCTTCTATTTTCTTTCACGCTACCCCCGAGTGTTCAACCAGCTCCGTGTAACAATTTTAGCAGAGATCGGAACAGACGCCGCCAGTATCGAATTCGCGAAGCTGAGGTCGTGCCAGTATCTGCAACATTGCATCAACGAAGCCCTGCGCATGAGTGGTATTTTACCGACCATGGAGCGGGAGTGCCTCGAAGGCATAGTCTTACCCCGCGGCGGCGGCTCTGACGGCATGAAACCTGTCTTCCTTCCAAAAGGTCAGCGGGTTATGATATCGATCTACGCTATGCAGCAGCGTTGCGATATATGGGGAGACGATCCCGATGTGTTCAGACCAGAGCGTTGGGAAGACCGGAAACCTGGATTCGAATTCATTCCCTTTGGAGGGGGCCCCCGCAAGTGCATCGGTCGTGAGTGGGCTCCATTTGATCCTCCCTTGGATCCCAGGATTTGCTAACAGTTTTTCTTAGAACAGATGGCCCTTACTGAGGCTTCCGTATGTTTTTTCTCACTTTTTCCAAATAAATCCACTGCGCCTTGGATCTATCCCAAGTTCTTCCCCGCCTTCCAATGAGCTTCTCTGCCTAGACATTTTGATTTTATCTGTCTCGCCTCCATAACATACTAAATCCGAAATGTCTAATAGTACACTGTGGTTCGTCTCCTTCAAAGATTTGACAAGCTGGAAAACTGTGAGCCCCCGGGAAGGATCAGGTTCCAACATACGCTTTCTATTCGTAGCGGAACAGGAGCAGTCGTCAGGCTCCACGAAGCAACAACAAAGTGAAATCGCCACGGCCACCTCGCCAAAGCCCGGAGGCCTTGTCTTCGGAATGGACCCTGCAAGGGTCATTCTTACTAGGGTACAGCGGGTTAACAGCGACAGATAGACTTGCCCGCTAGTTTCATCGAAACCTGCCGCTAGTCTCAACGCCGTGTGTAGTACAGCACATGAATTATCCATATAAAGCGCGTGTGATCCGGCGTAGGATTTGGTATAGGATACACATTTCGGGATTTGTACTTTAGACCGGAGGCCTGCAGCTCTCAAACACAACTAGATTTAGATTCCTATACACATTGACCTGTAAATACAACAGGTCTTGGGCAGTCTCGCATTTCTTCTACGGCGCCTGCTTGGATTCTCAATTTGACACTACTAGTGGTAGCGTGGTTGAGGTTGTTTAGTGACCTTCAAAACCATTCGAGATTACTTGCCGATACCACTTGATACCCTTTGGTACTCCTCTCCAGTGTGCAACCACTTCGCCCTCCTGGTCTGTATGCCAGTCGCGATCTTTGTTCGATGTGTGAAATACCCTGACCCATCGTCTAGCGCAAGATCTCCAAGCTCTCACCCAAATCTAAGTCTAGGAGCAAGGTTCTTTTGAAGCATTCTCGACTCGCAATATGTTATGAGCCAGATGCTGGCCACGTAAAGATGCGTAGGGGAAAGGGGGCGTTGATGAAGGGGCTTCGAGCCGAGGAGCCGAGGTCACACGAAAGCGCGCTAAGAAAGCCGTCTAGTTTTACCGATAGGGCTGAGTCCTTCCTTATCTCGCAAATTTTGATTTTCATCTCCATAAATAGCATATTCATCAAAGGCTAATCGATGATGCCCAAACAGCATTTAAATACCACATGATGCATGTGCGATGCTTCATTCAAAGAGGCTAGGTTCGACAACGATACTGAATACCTGGCGATTCTTTTCCCAGAGACAATCATCCAAAACATTGACGCAGAATGAGAAGCCTTTCTTCAGGAAGCATCTGGCGCAGCAACCTATAAATGACAGCTTAAAGTCACGATTCCGCCTCTTCAGGAGGAAGCGTCGTCCGGCCGCAACTGATCAGGATCGGCTGTCTCGCCATCTCCGATTTAATAGCGTTCGCGAGCAGGCCAGTCAGGCAAACCCTCCCGCCGGTTCTCGAACCCAAACTTGGCTCTCAACGTTCTCATTTGATGGGACTGTGATTCCAAAACATCTTTCTCAGACTGAATTTCCGGCCGGTGATGTGACAGGCCCCACATCCCCTTCAAGGCTGCTGCGCATACGTACGGCCGAAGATAAGCGAAGGGTGGAAGCCATTTTAACAACACCAATTTCCTCATTGGCTGCGTACATCTCTCCCGAAATGATGGTCATGATCAAGAAGTCGCCGTTCATTAAGCATGGTGAGGATGCGGTAGTGTTCCGAAGCCATGTGCACCGGACGCGAGGGCAGAACCGGCTGGAGTGTTACAGGATCCTCTCACGCTTCCTCAGGAACGTTGCGAGTGAGATTGTGTATAGAGAACAAAGGATTGCCGCAGATGAGATGATGTACCGAGCAGAGGGAGCAATAGATGATCCAGAGTAGGATAAGCAATCAGTTGCAGCTCAGCCAATATACTGACGTAGTATGATATCAGGACCGTGACCCTCTCTGGGGCTGAAAGCAAGGCAGTGGCTTGGAACCTCGAGCAACCTTTTAGACTTCAGCTGAGGCGACTAAGAAGAAAAGCGGAGAGAGAGGCGATCTCGAATGCTTCCCTGTCACCTATTAACGGGGGAGAAATCCGAGGACAGTAATTACCGACCTTCCGCTAAGCACGTGGCGCCTATTACTCCTATATTCTGAAGCTTGGTCGATGTCAGTAACGTGGCCATTATTCCTGGCAATGGACGGGCCTCTGAGCGAGTCCAACACGTCATAGCCGTATACCAGATGCACAGTATCTAACAGTACCCTTATGGAAACAGAGCTCCTGCGGCGGTTGCATACCTGAATTGGGCGACTTGCATGATGCTACTGTAGGATGGCTGTAGCTATCGTGGCCTCTTAACTGGTATTTCCTTGAATAAGCCACTCAAGGAACTTGGGCACCTGCCTTATCGCAACAAAATTGGCCCAAGACGCCGAGATAGCCGAGAGATTTGGGGCTAAAGTAGGCCATCAGATGGAGTCCAAGGAACTAACCCCCAGTTGAAGTGCCTCAACCCATTGAGGTGTATCGCTGTCTACCAGCTTCGGTTTGAAACGATGACCTTTCCGAAGGCTACGTAGACGTTTGGTGGCTGTTAGGTCAAAGGGTTGTTTTAAATTCTTTGAAACCAGGCTCGGACCGCCCCCATCGCCGTCGATTTCGCCGCATCACGGCATGCCCAGACAGCAAATCAGACGAATCAGGACAATATATGGCCAAAACCTACAAACTGGAAACGTCTGAATGAATTATAACCCCGCATTTTGTCGAAGATGGACGCCTACATGGTCGTACTGCATATTTGCTGCAACTAGCGCAGCCCCGCAGCAAGGAAGAATTTGTGGCATGCTGGAGCCTGGAGGTCTAGCTCCGCCTCTTATATACAACTACGACCAAATCCAAGCGAAAGAACCACAACCATCCTTAGCAATTGCGTCATCTGTAAAAGCAGTCACACTACGATGCTTCGCCCTGCTGCAGCGGCAATCAGCACCTTATCATCTTCGCATCATACAACTGTGCCCAGCTTGCTCTCCAGGCCTTATTCCAAAGGCCCAAACCCGGTCCAGAAAGCTGACCGAGACGAGTCTGCGACCAAGCGATGGCTTGCAGCTCAGGCGGACAGGCAGGAACCACTCCCTAGAAATTTGATAAGCGTGAAACACAGTCCCAGTTCTAAACAGCTAGGGTAAGTACAACATTGCTATGGTGGATGCCGTTCGAAAGGCTCAAAACCCTAGATATAACGCAAAGGACACAAAGGTCACTTTAGAGATACCTCTGCATGCACTGTCTAGGGAACTCCCTCTCGAGATGGTGGAAGGGGTCAAACATTTGAAGTCGTACATGCGGAGCAAAGACATACTCGAGATCTCTTCCGACCAGAGTAGGAGGCAAAAGGAAAATCTAGCAATCTGCTATCGAAAGCTTGACGACACGCTCAGACAAGTCGCGACTGATGGTATTGCAAAAGAGGCTGCAAAAGACAGAGTCACCTCCCTCAGTCGAAGAGACCAGTAAGTCTCAAACTTCGCGTTCCTATACCGGTATGCTGATTTCCATCAACTACACTGACTGTATCTTCCATCAGGATAGTGGGCATTTCCGACAGTGAACGGCGCCAGATGAGCCATCCGCAACAAAGGATTTTCCTCCAACGTCAGTCAAAAGATCGACAAAAAGCTAAAGAGGCAGCGTTTCGTGAGGAGCAGTTACGCAAGAAACAGGCACGGAAGGAAAGATCACAGTCTCCGAGTTCCTCCCGTCGCTGAGCACTGGCATCCCCGCGACGCTAAGGGAGCCATGTAGGATCTCGTACTTTCCATGGACTGATTCTAGCCTCATGGCCATGAGCAATCGCCGAAATGATAACGATCTAGATATGGTATCTATCGATTGGCGAGTACAACTGTCTCCAGCCGGAACGAATATCTTTGCTTAAGTCGAGTCGATCTGCAAGAATGCCTCTTGTTGCTATCCCACACATAACCCCAATCAGATTTCATTGAGCAAATAGCAATCTCGTGAAAGAATGGAGCACCGCCATCCTCGTCATACGTCTCTATGATATACTCTCCCAGCAATTTCCAACAGTATAATATGTAGCGAGCGGCATAGACGCAGGCGCCACGAGCTTCTGGCCCTTGCTATTCATCACCAGCCTCATCCTGATCCCTCTCATGCACATTCGTCCCCTTCTTTACTCCAGCGACTACATCCACCGTGTCTCACTGAGCTTCACAATCCATTAAACCTTCTCGCCCGCCATGGATGCATGCACCACCGTAAAATAGTCATTCTTTCCCCTTCCCCCACACCTTCGCTATATCTCCTTCCTCACCCCCCCACGCTCACATATTAACGGCACCTTCGACTCGTCTTTCAGAGCATACTGGATCCAAATTAACATGGTCCTTATCCACTAATTTCTCGATTGAAAAGCCAGGAGACGCGGTACGAGAGTAGCAGATGAGGCACAAGGTTCATATCATGTTATTGTAGACTGTAAGTCAGCTATATAGTGCTTGATCATCTGCCGTAATCAGCAAAGAGTCCTCTGCCGGCGTGTTGGGTAGGGCTGCGGGAGGAAGTCGGCAGTGAATTTTATCAACGACCGCTCCGGTACATTTTGACCATGCGCCGGTGTCGTTTAGAGAGCAGCAGTATCGGATCAGATCTCCTGAGTAGCTTATCCGTAACGTTTCACAATGCCTATTTACGTTTCGGCATCGCTGCACTGCACAGACGAGCGTGTGCGCTGAGAACATTTTCGTCGTGCCTAACTGGCTTATGCATTTGGCCGCACTGCCTGCCTACCAAGTCTGTTCTCCCGCCATACCGCGCGCCCCTGATGGCTCGATGGGTCAGACCGTACCTCAGCCCCATCTCCAGCTCAAAGTGCTTTTGGGTAAAAGGTTGGTGAATGGGTTCGGGTACCTTTCGGCTCGTGGACCGACCGTGGCTTTCCCAGGGGGGGGGGCGGCAACGGGAAACATCAAGCGTGAATCCTGAAGGAATCTTAGCCTAAGACTTATGTATGACTCGGCATCTCGCTGTCGATATGTCCGGCTGTCCTGGATGGGTGCAGCAGTTGGTTTGTCAGCTTCTCTCAGCCTTGTGAGGGGTAGGAGTCATATCAAAGTGATTACTACTTACCTATATTACGCATTCCCGCTCCATCTCCATCTCCATCTTCAATTTTCTTAATTTCTTCGTCGTATCAACATGAAGCCCCCTTTCCCTTGCTTTACTGAAACCTGGCACAATACCAGCTACGACGCCATCTCCCCCACGCGCCATGAGCTCTCCGTCGCCAACAAAACCGTCATCGTCACTGGCGGTGGCCGCGGTATCGGAGCTGAGAGCGCCAGAGCCTTTGCGGCCGCGGGTGCCTCACATGTTGTCCTGATCGGGCGCACGCAGTCTTTCCTGTCAGAGACTGCGGAAAGTATCCAGAAGGAATTCGCGTCTGTATCGGTGTCTACGTACGCGGCTGATGTTGCTGATGAAGCTGCTATGGGCAAGGCGGCAGAGAAGTTCAAGAATTGGGACGTACTGATCCTAAATGCCGGGACGCTTCTTGAACCACGGCCAGTTGAGAAGACGGAGGTTACGGATTGGTGGCGTGTTTTCGAGGTCCCGACTCCCCCGTTTTCGCAATATTTCATCATCATCATCATCATCATCCGCCCTCCTCTTCCATTTGCTCGCTTACTCACTTGATTACGTACTTAATTACGTACTTAATTACGTACTTAATTACGTACTTAATTACGTACTTAATTACGTACTTACTTACCATTGTAGACCAACGTCAAAGGCGCAATGGTGACGACGCGCGCGTTCCTCCCGTTCCGAAACACGGACGCCTCCATCGTAGGCGTCAACGCCTATATAATCACGCTTCCCGCGTCTAATCCTATTGCTATGGGCAGCTCGGCGTATTCCTGCTCCAAGTTCGCGCAGGCCAAGCTGCTCGAGTATGTTGCGGCTGAGCATCCGGACCTCTTCACCGTTTCGGTCCACCCGGGCTGCATCGATACGGAGCTCTTCAGAACCGCGGGTCTTGGTGTCAAAGTAGATCCTGGAATTTTTGACGATGGTATGCTTCCCCCCTTTTTTTTTTTTTTTTTTTTTTCAATAGATGATGCGTAATAGACGGATTCGAGGACTGATGATGATGATGCGTGTGCAGTGAGTTTGTCGGCGCATTTTCTCTTGTGGCTGGTTAGCAAAGAAGCGAGGTTCCTGAACGGGAAATTTGTTTGTGCGAATTGGGATGTTGAGGAGATGAAGGCGAAGGCGGAGGTGATTGAGTCGTCAAGGGTCTTGGGGGTTAATCTTCATGGTTGGCCTTTTGGGGGTGCGATGGATGCTATGCTGGCTCAGGCGGACAGTGAGAGGTGATGGCGTGGTACGTAAGTTCGAGGATGGTACGTAAGTTCGAGGAATTATGAATGGTTCAGTCCTCGAGGGATGAGTGAATGAAGATCTGTTTCTGGACAGCGTGAGGTATGTGGCGAAAAGGACACAGTGTCCATTGGTGCGATGGAATATCTACAAAACTGTAACTGTCCTTGTGCCAATCCCCCTCCGGTTAATTGAGGTACAGCATGTATTATGTATCCAAAAGCGACGGGGCGAAGTGATGCCTACCCCTCCCTCAACATACCCAAGAAGCACACTCTGACCAGTAGAACCCCCAGCCGCATCAGAGTCCCGTCCTGGAGGGTTCATTGATTATTGCGTACTGAAGCTATGCGAGCGGATAAGGGGAGCAAGACTCGATTAGACTACAGGTCGTTGATTTGAATGGAAGGTTTGGAAGATCACCAGTCTGGATATGATTATGTAAGTACGCCCTACGATCTTTCTACTCTTGTGCTCTGGCAGTGGGTGTACGTGTTTTGCGGGGTAGAATTTCGGGCCAAGGGAAGTCAATGATCGTATGGGGAGAGAGCCTGGTTTTAGGGAATAGGATATATTGTAGTTACACAAAAACCAGCGCTGAACGGAGAGCTATCTCCTTGTCTTCCTTGCGGGACGTTCGATATCCAGGAAATACTTATCCTTCCGACGCTCTGCCAAATTTGTAAGATATCTCTTCTCTTCGTGTTGTTGCTATTAAAGAAAGATATGTAGCTGTTGAGATCAAGACTAACGGCAACGTGGTGATCCACTGCAGCAAAAGCCCGTGGTGTGTGGGTGGCTACCGGACTGGCACCTTATTGTGTGTCCCTGAACGCGAGGAACGCTGATTTCGAGTTCTCGAAACCTCAATTGCGGGTCGAGTATTATTGTTTGCTCAGGCTGTCACAACTCGATGGGACTCGGCAGTATTCTGACGGATCGGTAAGTACAATGGATGATGTTCGAATGATAGACTTACCGAAGCAGCGGAGGCCCAAGTTATGATGCGATTCGGATCCTTGTCGAAGTGATAGTCGGTATTCTCGCGACTGTATTTCGAGACATAGTCACATGCCCGCTGGTCGTCAGCCCCAAACCTGTTCTTACCGAGGGCATTGCTGTTGGTCAGAATAGCTCTCCAGGCTCCCGACTTCCGCATCCAAGACGTATGCCCGCTGCGCACGAGCCATACGACCATTGCTATGCGGAGTAGCAAGCCATACTCCCGGCCTTTTCGACTCTCGTCGTCTGCTCTCTTGGCTGCTACCTTTGATGCTGCCCGTTCCTTGTACCATGCTATGGCTTCGTGGCTCGCGAGCCTATTGGAACAGAGCCATGAGCCGCCTGTAACAAGCAAGGCAGCTACAGCGGTCGTGAAGAAAACCCAGAGCCTTTGACCGCTTCCATTCAATTGTTGAATATTCATGCCAAATATGGAGGTTGCAAGATTCAAGGGTATGTAGATGAAGGCGAGTACGGTGACTATAACGACTTATCAGACATGATCTTTTGGCACTTGGTGCGTGCCTACAAATCTTCACTAGGTTATGTTAATACAGTCTGTGCAGAAGTCTCTTCGCATACTTACCGCTTCTTGCTTCGCGAATCTGGGAATTCGATAACTCGATGGACTTCCGCGACTCTTCTAACGCAAGACTTCCAGTTTGAAGTTGCATGAAATGTCGGACCTCTGTTTCCAGACGACGCCCACGGTCAATTAAGTTACCCAAATCGGCTCTGATACTCAAACACGATGGCTCCTCGAACCAGTTTGGGTGAGCTTCGGAGCCTAAGTACCCAAGAGTTTGGCCTACAAGGTCCTCGGTTGCCTCTACCAGCCGGCGTACCTCTTCCCGCCCAAGATGTAGATCGTGACTCAAGTAGTCTCCATTCTGTGCTATCGGTGTCCGGCAGCAGATCTGTACGTAAATAGCCTGAAGTTGGTTGAGTGCCTTTTTCATCCGGTAGGCCTGGGCATACAGCAGGGGCGACAAAGCCGTCAAAAGTAGGGAGGCTTTGGTTGGATTAGCATTTCGATCCTGCACCACGAAGTGATTCATAGTCCTGGCATATATACGCCCCCTTCTCTCCAGACTACCATCCAATATTCTTTCAAAAGACATACTTTCTTCATAGGATAGTCTACGAATTGGCGGCTTTTCATCCTCACCTTCAGCGAGAATCTTTTCGAGCATTTTCGTACTCTTTTCGCCATTGATAACAGATGCTACCAACACAACAGGCACCGTGCTCACTACATCCGGCATGAAACCTTGGGAGATAGTGGCAACAGTACCGTCGACCAATATACTCCGGATTTGAGAGGTGCGAAAAGCCTTGGACGTAGGAGGCCGAGGGTGGGCTGACGACACAGTACGAAGGTTGTCTAGGAACGTGACGTCTAGTTTCAGTCCCAAAATCAACGCGTCTACCATTTCCTGATTGAGCAAGCCATATTCGAAGAACCAAAGTACGAGTTGCACACGCGTATTGTTCGGGGGTTCACGCAAGGCCTGAATGAGCTCAGTTCCTGAGTGACAGTGACGACGTAGAACAATTCCGACTGAAGAATCCTGCTGCTCTGATAGGTCGTATATTACAATCGAAGACCTGTCATTTGCCGCCAGATGGTTTTCGGCAGTCAGGTGGTCTTTCGGCAGTCTTTGGATTGTGTTCAACCGTCTTTTATAACCGAGGCGAACATCTTTATACAACTCCAAGTAGTCTATGCATGAAGCAAATCCAGTCTCGGCTTCGAGGTCTTTCCACACTTGCGCGTCTTTGTAGGACTGTGACTCGCTAGAAGGCCAAGCTTCAGCCATATCAGGGTGGTCTGGAGAACGCAACGGCTCTATCCCAATTCTTCACTGATGCGCGCTCCTATGGCTGTAGGTAGATGCTCAATGAATCTGCTCAATGCGTCAGAATTCAACTTCATAAAGCTAAGACTGAACTTTTCCCCACACAAGGCTCCGGCGGTGAAGATCAACGCTGCATGGTGACGAAAAAGCGCACCCACGGATGAGGCATCCAGCGTTGTAGAATTGTATTCACCCGTAATTGAGTAACATTGTACGGAGAACTGCGTCAAAAGTCCTGGACAGCGCTAGTGCTAGCCCTAACCCTACTCTCGAAAGAGAGCCCCGGTATATAATACCTAGAATTTTCCTTATAGGGGCGCGAACCTCCAGCTAGACACAGTTCCGAAGAAGATATAAGCGTATCATCTAGGCAGCCTTTCCAGTAGGGCGTTATCCGCAGCTTAGCACAGAAGTCTTAGCGTCCAGGACTTTTGACGCAGTCCGCCGTAAGGAAATGTTACGCGTTGACTACCTTAGATCTGGCACTATACTACCCCAGGGTAAACGGTGTCGACATCCGTACCAGCTGGCAAGGCATGAAGGTCTGTCTATGACTAAGCGGTCTGGTGTGGAAAGGCGGTTTGGGCGATTGTCCAGCTTTCATAGCTTTTGACAAAATTCTCTATTTACACGATCCATTGTCCGTCTCATTTTGTTCTATGGTCAGAATTAGCAATACAACTAACTTCCCTATGATGAGGCGTATTGCCTATAGACAAGGCATTAGACCTATAGAAACGTACAACGTTGTTTCGGACATTTGCCTGTAAGATGTGTGATACAGTACTATGAGTATATGTAATCTCCACAGATGACCAATATATTCAGGGAAGGATGGAATCCATCAGTAAAGCACAACATGTGGGATAGTCTAGCACTGGATAACAGAACAGGAGGTGCTACACCGCGTAGATATCTCTCCTCGACGGCTGAAATTCAGCTAGACGGTCGGCGCCGACCAGTGCCTTGTTCGTGTCAAAAACCAGCTGCTGAAAAAGTCCTCATGCCCACAATTTCCCAGCCTCTACGATGTAGCATCGCCCGAAACTATCGACAGAGAGCTACTACCTTGCACGGGACCCGTCGAAACCTCAATGAAGGGAGCAGGCACCCAGTGCGGCTGGCCTACTCCTGAAGAACTGTCGGACGCGTCGAGGCCCACCAAAGGAGCCAATGCAGAGACATTGGCCACGTTCGCAGTTGGTTGACTGAGATCCGGATTCTCATCGGACATCTGGACGAAAATATTCTTCCGGAGGCCTAAATCTTGTGCTTAGTTTCTTCTATCCAGGATGAACGATCATACAGCGCACTCACCAATACCGTAGGCTTTGCCTCCTTTATCTTGATCCCGGACGCACATGGCTGTCAACGCAGACACGGCTTCCCAAATCTCGTACCAAGACGCAGTCGTCGACTTTCCGGTAATCTCAACCGAGAGTTGGCATCTTGCGTCGACTGTTCAATTGGAACCAGCAAAAGCGATCAGTGCTTTTCTCAAGAAAGTGGAGAACGGGTGGTCAAATGAGATGGGTTGAACCCACTAGCTTTGTAAATGTGTGGCACGTGCACCTCGACTCGCGGATCTCGGTCCTTATTGCCAAAGACCTGTCGATCTCTTGTCGCTTTCATGTCCGCAACGATGGCGAGGCAAGACTTCCATGGCGGGCCGGATGTAGGACTTTTGTCGCAGCGGACATGAGGTGCGTAGTCTGCGACTACCACGTTGAGATTGTTGTCGCCACCTGGTCGAGGCGTTTCAATTATGTCCTGAGAATGTCTTTTGCATTTTCGACGACGAGAACACATAACATCGTGCACATTTATAAGGAAAGACAGACGCACCAATATCAGCTGCAATCCCCCCAAGCCCCCTCTTAACCACACACGCCTGGAAGAGCACATAAGCTGCCTGACCTATCTGCGTCATACTAGCTTTCGCCGTCACTGCCCCAGGCACAAGCAGCGGCTGTAAGAAGCAAAGTCCGTCATTACTCAGGGTACGATGGGGCAGTGGCAGATCGTTCGGTCGGCCGGTGTGGCGTTCCGAAAACGTATATTGCTCGTCCGATTTCTTTATGTAGGTGAATATGTCGCGGCAGCTGCCGGAGTTGAGGTCGCGACCGTAATTCGCATTGCATTGAACGCGGAGGGCGTTAGAAGATGGGGAGAAGGTGTTAGTGATGTTGCTGGGGCTTAATAGGACTGGTAGTGTTTGTGGCATATATTTTGGGGGTGTTGAGGGAGATAAGAGGGCAGCTGCGGAGACGAGAGGTGAGAAAATGAAGACGCCGATCAGAGTGAGCAAAAACATAGCGTTCTCAAGACTGATATCACTAATTAAAGTCCAAGTCGATCAGGTACGTGGGGTTGCGAAAGTAAAGATCCCACGCTTCGCATATACGGCTGTACTTCTCTTTCAAGCGCGATTTCTCAGACACGCGTGATTAGATCGAACGCTAGAGACTGGGCGAAAGAGAAACGGGAAGAGCTTATAGCTGCGGCAAATGTTCCTGGGCGGCGATGGGTTTGCCTGTGTATGTTTTGTCCAATCCGAACAGGGTTCTTTACGGTGCCCAGGCTCCACAAAGCGGCTGAGGCCAATCTAAATGGGCTTCTCTTTGCACGTACCTCTATCTCCTGCAAGAACATGATCACTCAACGATATTTCAGACTCATTTTTGAACTGGAGACTGTCAATGGCTGTATCCCACGGTCTGACAAGTTGAACAACTTCCTCAGCTTTACCGACTCGAAGTAGACCCATCCTCATGTAGTGGCTTGCCGCTCGACCGCTCTCTCTATGGCAGCGACCATCTCCACTGGCATGCTTAGGAATGGACTGTGACTTGCTTTAAACGTCTCAACTGTGAGATTGGCGCCAGCATCCCTAACCGCCTTGATTTGCCTTTCCTGCCAATCTGGAAACAGAACCTGGTCATCCTGCGTCATCAGATAGCTAGTGGGAAGATGCTGCCAGGCAGGGTACGTGACAGCATCGGTCATAGCTTTCGCACTTTGGCGAGTCAAGAGCCTCTCCATCCTCTTCGCGCGCTCCGGCTCAACATCCGCGTAGAATAGCTGTATTGGAGGTTCGCGGAGGAACGTAGTATTCGTCGCTGCGTCACTTTCGACAGGGTCGGGATCCGGACGCGGAAGGCTTGCACCGCCAACGCACTCACCCACTTGCAGCATAAAGCCACACATGTAGATTAGATGTACGACTCCGCCCTTCAGTCCTCTCGTAGCGCGCTCGCTCGCGGACAGACCTTTTATGGCTTCTGTGCCAACGGCACCTCCGTAAGAATGAAGGAGCATAATGACCTCGCGTGACTTATCAATGAGCGAAATTACCTGGTCTCGCACTATCTGCGCATCGGCAAACATGTCTGCTATGAGCCGTTTTGCTTCGTCGCATGTTGGTAGTCGAGGGTAAAATACTTCGAAGCCAGCGTGTTGCAGATGCTGGATGAAGTCGCTGTAGTGCTCGGGGATGTGCCAGGCGCCGTGGATCAGCACTATCGCAGGTTTGACTTTTGAAGACATGACGATAGTCTGGCTATTAGATATGACTGGAGAACATAGTGACAGATCTTGTACCAATGTCAGCTCTTCTGAACAGACCATGCTCTGCTAACTTAATAACTGGAGAATGGATGCATCTATGACTCTATTGTAGCATACAGTTCAAGTCTTCTCTTCCCTGGATGCTGCCTGATCACGCATAGAGGGAAGGGCATTACGTTATGCTCGCAAGGCTAGAAGACCGAGCATCGTCCGAATGCATTCGCTTCCTCACCCAGACATGATTCCCACATTCCGCGATTAAAGTAATAAGTCGTTGAAGAGGGTTTACTTTACCACAATACTGTTGGCAATCGGCGGTTGCTGTGAAGCTAGTCCATGAGCGGTAAGCGCAGACTCAGCCCTCTAAAATACCTTAATGCGGAAACAACCGTTTCTCTCGTCCCCATCCTTCCCTCCATCACTACCAGTCCTTCGTACTGAGAAACGTTTCACTACCCTGTGCATCATTAGCGCTATACGAGCGATGCAAGTAATTCAGGGCTCTTTGCAAGTGACAATGGCTTGTGTAGCCTTCCATGCGACATCAGCGAGGCCGCCAGGCCTACATCAGAGTCTCAATTTTCCCAATCCTTTGACACTGCCACAGCCTGCTCTTTCGGCCCAAAATTGAGGCAACACAAAGCCTGTGCTATTTTCTCATGCAACAGATCTCTGTTGGATTCGTTCTAGCTTGTGACCTCAGAACCTCTCATGTTTCCCGAGAAGTATGCCCCCAAACACGGAATCCTGTCATCTCCGTCTCCCTCTCCACTGCTCTACTGTTGTCTGACCTCAAATTGACTTTGCAATAGACCTACAGTTCCTTGTTTACCATTGCTAAATCGCTGGAGAAGCAATGAATCTCTACAATCAGCTACCGTGCCTCTTACCAAGCAGTCATCCGCCACAGCCATCCTCGCCCTCTTCATCAATGGCGCAGATCTCGTGGCCTGGCAGACGACGGTACCGCCCAACTATGCCTCTCTACTACCCTTACAGGTACCATTTCAACTTCAACTACTCCACCTACGCGACCGACCCAAAATTCGGCGCACACCGGTATACATAGTATAGGAGGTGGATAATGGTAGACTGCCGCCGGGTACATACTACTTATGGCACATACAAGCCGGGTAGGGACTATACTGGTTGGATCGATGTTCTGAGGCCAGATGCTCACAATGAAGGATGGAGCAATATACACGTGATATCAGCTACGGACTGTATGATCGACTCCGCAAGACGTTCGAATGCTTGGTCACGGATGTTATTGGTCCATGTCCACAAGACCTGACTTTGTACCCTTCGCCGTTTCGCTGAGTCCATACAGTGCCGTTTCTCTGCTCGAGACTCTTTTAGACACCTAGTCCCGGAAAGATTGGTACTTACCATCAGGCTTCTCATTGGACGCTTCCGATTGACCTCGACCTACAATCTTCAAGTTTCCATCGCTGTGATTCGTAACGAGACTGCGCCTTCCCCCATCTGCTCTCTTCAATGCGTGCAGCTCGGATGGCACCACGTGGCAGTGGGCTTAGTCATTCGTGCTGCAGGATGCCCAAAAGAGAGAGCGCGCCAACGCGGCCAACCCCTCAGAACTCTTTCACCGTCGTTCAACGCTTTACTATGTGCATACCTTGCACAACTGCCAGACCTGCTTGACTCCTCGACGCTACATTGTGAACAGACTTCGCTGTTGCTCCCATAGCAGGTAACCTGGTAGCCGCTCATTCGAGCTTGACATCATGTCTGACCGCAGCAGGAGGTACGCCATCTCCACCTTTCAGATCAAAGCGCTTCCTAACTAGATCCACAGTGTCTACGCTTCGGCCCCCTTCAAGTTCATCGTCGATGGCGAGCCTCTATATCCACGCCGATCTCGTCTCCCTCCACTCGAAGCCTTTGGACCGTATGATGAATGGCCAATCAGCAGAAGCTCAAGAGGGTCCCGTCAACCCAAAGGATGTTGACAAGGATACCTTTGTTCGGTTCATCGAATGGGCTTACAAAGGGTTTTACACTGCTGCTGAACACACCACTGTCGAGATTGTCTCACCACCCACGTCCAGAGGTCAGAATGATGATGAAGTTGTGACTACACCCCAGGAACAGAGTTGGGGGCACATTGGAGTGGCCACTGTACCCCAGGACGAGTATGACTTCGTAGTGGAGGCCCTGGAAGCTAAAGTGGAGCCTGATGCCACAGATCTATCTTGGCCTCAATCATACAAGAAAGGGAAAAAGCCTAAGAAAGCCATTGACTGGGACTTTACACCTTAGCCATCTGGGATAGACACCGCTCGAGAAACGAAGAGGGCCCTCAAAAAAGCCTTTATCAGCCGCAAATATACCGTTCGCCAGGGCGCCTTGCATATTCCTCCTCCTCGCCCTAACCAGAGTCCAAAGGAGGATTATACGGAAGTGTTTCTCGCACATGCACGGCTTTACGTGTTCGCTGACGAGTACGAAATTGAACCTCTCAAAGTGTTAGCGTTGGAAAAGCTCCATGCGACACTGGCCGTTTATACTCTGCACCTCGCGCGTACTAAAGACATCATTGCACTTCTACGATATGTCTATGCCAAGTCGAGAGAGGGCGCGAAGGACGTGCGGACTCTGATGACACAGTATGTGGGCTACGAGATGGATACTCTGATGGATGACGAAGACTTCAAGCATCTCATAATCGAGGATGGAGGACCGCTTCTGGGAGACTTCATGACAATGGTTGTGAGGAGGATCTCCTAGGCCATGTAAACCTGGCGTTTCCGCAAGCATTGAAGAAAGGATAAACATGACTAGCCGCCACACAAAAGTCGATCTCTAAGACCTGACATCTCTGTACTATACTCAAACCCTGCTTGAAGTGGGTCACTGCGTTATCATGCATTGTGTTGGCCCAGTCCCAGCCTTGACTTCACGCCCTGTAGCTAAGGTAAAAGGTCACATTAGTCCCTGAGCGCAGCAGAGGATGATTGCTAACGCCAGGCGTAGGCAGCGATTTCATGTATTGAAGTCATTACTGTCCAACGATGTGAGTTCCTTAATATCGATGTCCCAATTACACGTATCGAAGAATCATCTCACACTTATATCGAGCTGGATCTGAGAAGTTGACAAAATATCCTACTAGTATTCTTCGAGATGCGCTCGAAGAATGCCATGATAAAAGGTGCTGCTATCTAGACCATAGCGCTTACGCCCCATGTCCTCTCGTCTTGGCGTCATTGAATAGGGCATAGAGAGTAGGATTTTGTCCTTCCCTTAAATATGGTTGCGAGATAAAAACCTTCAAAGGTTCGGTACATGTATCTCGTCCTCTCCCTTCTGTAATGCTTGCCCTTATCCAAAAGTGTTTTCTTACTGAGCTTTTCATGGTTCTGCCTTTAATTGTATGCCGCGGAAAGGTGGTTCCATGGCTGTGCAATCCGCCGGATTGACCGGTAGGATGAAATGGGCTTAGCAAGATCGAGAATCCCACGGGCACGCGACCCGAACCTCAAGATCTGACGAGATACTACGCTGCTCTATTGTTAGACATGTGCGTCTTAAGCCAGTCCTAAGTAGCCAGGCAGGAATCTTTTGCGGTCCAACACTCTCGACTCCACCTCTTCACCATGACTTGATATACAGTCCTTTACGAGCCGACTTCAGTGACTGGAATTCTCATCTTCACATCCTAGCATGAGGACTGCCTTCTCAACAAGCTTTTAATAACTGCAAAAACCCCTTGGTGTTGCCCAAGATCACCAACATTCCTGCATCGGAGCCTACACCTCCGTCACAAAGTCTCACGTGACAGTGGCGCACCCTCAACCAGATCCCACGCTCGGTTGACCACATTCCTACTTCCCAATTGGGAACCAGCACCTTCTATTTTCGATCACTTGTGTGAGCAAGGCTTCAATAGGCGTGGCGCATCTCTCCTATCGGAATCCCGTAAGCACGTGGAAATGGCTCGTGCTACCTATTATCGAACTAGGATGTCTGACGGAAGCGTGGCGTGTCTCCCGCGTTCTATCTCGGAGCACGATTTAAGTATAGCTCGTGCGATATGACTTGCGGCTCCCCGTGTTTCACTTGCGCCTTGGTATCATGAGTGTGCTTGGCCTTCGGAGCCGTATCACAAGTTGCCATTACGGGGTTGAAACAAATCCAGAGCATTATCCGGTAGGCGCCTGATGCTTCCCACGCTTCTATGTTGAGTATTGAAGACTTCCTTTGTTGCGCATTTTTGATTCTTCACTCTTCCTCACTTCGCCATCGGGCTTTGCAGGTTTTGCGATTTTGAGGGGTTACTGTTTCATGGGAGTCATGATACAATTTCTTAGGACTGGACACTCTCGAGGAATGTTCCTGCATCGTGTTTGGTGATCAACTGATGCTCCCATATTCTATCTATTCTTTGTCGAGGCCCAATGAATTCCTTTCTGCGCTCGCTTTGTGCAACCTTTGTGCTTCGCCATTAGGCATTGTCGCGTTCTTTTTACTTTCAGCGTATCTAAACAAAGCCGCGAAATGGGAATTGTAGCGAATGGATGTGTGTGTGTGTAGCAGCTTGAAGGCATCCCTTCCCCTTCGTCTGCTCCTACGAGTCACTACTATATTTCTCCTCCCGTTTCGCGTTCGAATCTGTTCATTATATAAAGATCTATCGTACCCACCAAGTGAGTTTTCAGACAGACAACACCATCAAAGCAAACAAATACCTATCCAAACAACCGATCTCCCAAACTACCTTTCACACCACAAACCAACCTCCACCCCACCGCTATCAAAAATGAAAGCCCGCGCCCTCGCCCTCTCCGCCCTCTCCCTCGCCATCTCCATCCCCCTCGCCACCGCCTACTCAGGCGACATGACCTACTACACCCCCGCCGCCGACGCCATCAACTCCGCCTGCAACCTCGCCGCCCAACCCGGCGAACCCATCGTCGCCATCTCCTACCTCAAATTCGGCTCCGGCAACCCAAACAACGACCCCCTCTGCGGCTCCTACATCTCCATCTATAACCCGTACAATGGCCAAACAGTCAATAATGTCAAAGTTGTGGATAAGTGCATGGGGTGTAAGGCGGAGGATATCGATGTTAATGTGGAGTTGTTTGGGATGTTGGGGTTGGATAGTGGGAGGGGGAGAGTGCCGGGGATGGATTGGGGGGGGAGTGTGGCGGGGGGGAAGAGGAGTGTGGGGCTTGAGCCGCTGGGGATTACGGAGCGGAAGGTGCATCATCCGCATGGGAAGGCTGAGTGATGCGTTGCGGCTGGTTCCGGGTGTCTTTTTCTTTTTGGGGTTCGGACCAGGGGGTTTTGATCTTTCTTCGCTCTTTCGGTTGTGTTTTCCAGCTGGTCCTTTTCGATTCCTTGCGAGCGCGCTGGCTTGCTCGTCGCCATTCTTTTCATCTCTTCTTCCTCTTCTTCTTTTTCTTTCCGTTTTGCTTCCTGCACGCGGTCCGGGCACGTTGGCATGCTCCCACACACTCCCTCCTTTGGCCGGCTAGTCTCCTGGCTCTATCGGCGTCTGCACAACGCTCGCTTCGACTTTCTTGGTCTTCTTTCGATACCCGGCAGGTTCCTCCACCTTTTCTGGACACGTTGGCATGTCCACTCACCCTCACTCACTCACACACCTTTGGCTGATGCTTCCCCGGCGGTTCTTTGAACTTCATGGGCGCGTTGGCACACTCGCTGTCACTCTCTTGGTCTTTTTCTGTTGGCTGGCTCTGCTATTACGGATGTGCACGTTGGCTTGCACGCATCGCTCTTTTGACGGCTGGGTTATTACGTGGTTCCTGGATACGTACGGTCTTGGCACGTTGGCATGCCCGTTATCGCTCCTTTCAGTGTCTATTTTCTTGCTCCCTTTCGGCTTGTTCTGGTTTTCATTTGTTAGGAGCTGCACTACGGTGTCATTCTTGGGCTGGGGCTCGTTGGCAAGCCTGCTGTGTTTCCTCCCTTTGTTGTGTATGCATAGCCCGGGTGTTGGTTTGTTTGCTTGGTTCATTGTATATAGCAATCGTTGGACCTTTGTCATCTTGTTGTTTTGGGTTGGAAGGGCAGCGCTTCTGCAAACCTGTTGTTGTTTGATTGTTTTTTAGATTTCCCTTTAGCACTAATCGTCTGTACATATCAAGCATCAATCGTTTCATATCAACAAAACTGTCATTGAGAGCGGTAGGCTAGGTGCATGAAACGGACTCTTCTTGTTGCTTCCACTTGCCTTCGTTTGTCCCCCCTTTCTGGATACTTCTGCTGCATAGCTTTGTCCTGACCCGAGTATATCAACATAGATGTCTACCAAGCCTGGCAATTATCATCCATCCAGCTTCCGCATCATCCCCTCCACCAATTACGAGTACAGCGAACATCCCCCGTAACAAATCCAAAGATGCCCATCCCACGAGCCCTCGTCCGTCTGCACCATCACATCATCCAGCGAGACATCAACATCGCACTCGACCTCACAGTCAAAGCCTCCCACCTGCCCGGGATCACGCACTTCACAAAAGCCACCGTCTAGTAAGTCAAACTGTCTCTTTTCCTTCTCCTCTCCTCTCCATCCATCCCCCTTTTCTTCCGCCATACACCACCAACCGCACAGAGACATCAGCTTACTAAACATGTTCCGTCTTTTTTCGCGTAGCAGACCCTCCATCGCCAACGGCAAACCGTTTTTCCCCATGAGGTTCGCAACGGAGGAGCAGGCGGCGAGGGGGAAGTGCCAGGCGGTGAAAGTGATGCATATCGCGCATCATATTGCCAGCTATGAGATTTTTAGGGAGGAGTTGAATCGTGAGGAGGAGGGGAGGATGAAGGGGGGAGGGGCTGTGGGGGGTGAGGGGATGTCGGGGTACAACATAGTGGGTGGGATTTCCCAGATTGTGGTTAGGGAGGACTGCGCTGGTCTGGATGAATTGGGGTGGTGCTTCGCGTGGAGATTGTTTGTTGGTCTGCTGTTGCGTAGAGTAGGAGGGTAGTTCAATGGGTCTGTCAATTGTGTCGATCTTCGCATACAACAGTAAAGCGTGACTCGTTTACGACCAGTCAGGGCTCCAGTCCCTGTTCAGAGCCGCTGGCCTCAATCCACGCATCTGCAGATTCTGTATCAATACTTCTCTCATCTTATCCTTAAAACATGCGTTCATTTTCAAATGCTTACACTGTCGCTTCCTTTCCCTTGATACACTTTGCAGTCCTAGCATCGGTCTCCTCTCCTCCATGCCTTCCCTGTCGCTCCTCACCACTCCAGCTTCCAACCTAACCTACCCACCTGCTCCAGACAGCAGCAGCAGCACAATACTCGCTACTCCAGCACTCAAGTAAGTAGGATTCACTTACCTCTTCACCCTTTTCCCCTTTTCGTGAAAGGCGATCAAGAAAACAAAGTTTGCAAAAAATCAAGAAGTGGCGTAACCCCCCTCCCTTCACCCAACAGCAGCAACCGCCCCTCCGATCCCTTCTCCTTTGTACACCATCCTGCACCCCTGCAATCCAGATGGGGTGCAGTTGTTTGAGAGAGATGGGGAGGGTGGAAGGTTGGTTTTGATGAGACGGGGGCGCTGGCGGAATAGGGAGGGTAGAACTTGAGGGTGGATCGGTTGCTTCGGATGTTCCGAGAGTGTCTATAGAGTGGAGTGCAACGAGTGTGGGAGTCACGACCTCTAAGATAGGGCCATGTTTGACTGAGCGACACAAGAGAAGCTGAAGTGTGTGTGGGGAAGGATTGCCGAGAGCACATTGTTACCTTAGCTCCGCTATTTCACATTATGAATTTATGTCGACCTCCTTCCTTTTTCTCTTTCAAACGCTGAATGATTTTCTATGTACTCGCGCTCATCTACAGTAATGTGAAGAAGAGAGCGTGGGGAGATTTGTCCGGGGGGTGGAGAGGACGAAGGCTTGATAGCGGGGCGTGGTGAGCTTGATATCAGAATTTGTGATAGGAGGTGATAAGGTGGGGTGTGGGGGGGAGAGATTTGGTTTGAGCGGCGGGTCAGGGTGGGATGGGGGGAGGAAGGTTTGTGATGGGAGGGTTGACGGCGTTTTTGAAATGTGTGTTCTGGATTGGTGGCGGGACGGAGACAGTGAGCTATCATGGGATGTGTCCTCGATAGAAGCGTGCTTGTGTAGTAATCAGGTTCGATTCCCTATGGCACAGGTACAATGGTGTAGCGGGTTTTGATCCTTTCTCAGGGAAGCGAAAAGTCTATAAGTCTTCTATATCGAGCCAGCTGTCAAGTTTCCAATGGCAACGCACATCATCCTTCGAGCAATTCCCGCTGCCGCTCCCTGACCCAATCAGCCACCAGCTTGTTGGTGTCGTAATCCTGCGGGATCCGGTGACCTCCGTGATCGCTGATGACGAGGGCCTTGTTCGAATCGCAGATCTTGAGCAGTTGCTCGGCTCCTTCTTTGAACACGTCTTTTGCTCCCATGATATGGCAAGTGGGCACGTCGATTACCTGCCCATGCTCTTCGGCCAGCCATGCTTTCGTCCCATCCGCCGACCACGCCGGGGCGCCAATGAAGAAGATGCCGCAGCGAAGGTTGCTCCGCGTTTGCTTGGCCTTACAGGCTTGGATATCGTCAATCAGCAGGGTTGCGGCGACGGAGGCGCCTTCCGAGATGCCGATGACGCCGTCGAAGGGGCCTTGGTCTTCGATGATGTTATAGAGGTATTCCAGCGCTATAGCTACGCTCCAGGGCTCCGGCGGGTTGTTCATGTATTCAGAGAAGAGGAGCTTGAGCAGCTCGTCATCTACGACTCTTTCTTCTCCTGTCTTGCCCCACCAGCCTCTTTCGGTGGTGGGGGGGCCGTATTTGCGGACATGGGCTTCGTACCAGACATCGAGGAGGCCGGGGTCCCATTCGAAGAATTTCAGGTGCGGGGGGCCGTCAAGGGCTGCTTCTAGCCAAGGCGGAGGGTGCGCGTCGAGGAAGCCTTGGGCGTAATAAAATGTAATGTTCTCATCGTCCGATAGTTGCTTTGTGAGCGCATCTGCGTAGGGAGGGGGGTATTAGGAGGGTGATTCTCTTGGCTTGCGTGAAGCCGGATCTGCTGCGTACTTATGGACGACTTCATCGTCTGCGGAGGCCGATATCAGCTGACAAACGTGTTAGAGATACCACGATTGCGATAGCTGCTCACCTGAGGATTCGTACATGCGCCGTGTATACACAGGAACCTCATCTTTGCTCAAGGCGGTTGATTTGCCCGCCCCACAGCCTCAATGCGACCTTGGAAGAATGTTGGTCAGAGAGTAAAAAATTGGGGTGTGAAGTAGGTAGAGTGCCCTGTCCATGCAGGCATTGCTAGGGCGAGGAAATGGCGGTGACATGGTCCAGTGGACGGTCGAAAGTTAGACTGGGTTGCAGATTGGTCTTGTAGGGTGCTAAACGCGGACAGCTGGTTGGTTGCTTATAGGAGGACGGATTATGGGCATGAGATTGAGTATATTGAAGAAGAAGATGCTAGTGTTGACTGGGCATGTAGAAGTAACTGCGTGATAGCATGAGGATTATTGAGCAAGCACTTCGCAGAGGCTCTACATGTTAGGCTTGACGACTGATAGTGGGGGGATGGTTAAGTAGGATACCTTAGGGAAGCAGAAAAGATACTTCTAGTTGTTCAATGCGTTGATGTCGGCTATAAATGAACTTCGGAGAGGCCCATCATTCCAAAGGTACGAAGTACTTGTACTTGTACTCAGTAATCACCATGACTTCGACCAAGCCTAGTCTTTTGATGGATTGGTATCGAGTAGTGCTTCCATGCAGAACGTCCTTTCTTTCTCTGACTGCTTGAAGTGCATATCGACCTTTATAACGGTGACATCGGTCTTGTTATACACAGATACCCCTGACGCTTTTCTTCTCTCAGGGGCATAGGGAGTAGTTGTAGGAATACAGAGATGGAAGAGTACGAGTAAGGTACGAAGTAGTTAAGTGGTGCGCCTGATAAGGGCTAAAGTAAAGTGGGGAAGTTTAGCATTACTTTTAAGCTTGAACGTCTTTACCCCATTAGGTTAAGCTATTCGTACCCCTGAAATGCTCCATTTAAAGAACGAAGTACTTTTAGGTACATCACCATGATCAAGTTCACTGCTCAATACCCCAGCATCCATTTAAGAGTATCAACCTCAAACAGAGATAGCATAGTATCTAACGGTGAGAAGATGCTGGCCCTCTTGACCGAGCATCTCTTTCACTGCTTTCTACCCGAAGACGTCAAGCACCCTCACCCATCCTGGTTGCCTCCAAACAAAGAAGGATACCTATCTACCACGTATCTACCGTGTATCTGCCACGTATCAACCTCGTTCACTATACCACAATAAGCCCCTGCATTGCACATAAATCACCCCTCAACTGAGTCTGCCGGAACATGGACATCCGATTCAAGGAGGACCATCCAAAAGGCTCCACAGAACCAAGACTGCGTCGATATCACTAGCATCTCACTGCTGCCTACTGCCGCATATCCGGGAATCCCAAGCGTACGCTGCTCTGCAGACGCTACCCCTTAGGGAATGACAGCTGGTGCAGGGTAACCAGTCGCAATTAAGATGGAAAAGATCCTATTTGTATGCTCAACCCACGGCTCGGATGATGCCCTAAACTAATCCAGGTTGCTGAATATCAGAGCTACGCCATGCAACTTCTAAACTTTCAGAAACTTCTCTAGCTATCGTCAATATACCATCAAGATCTGAGCGCCCACGGCTCCACATTAGTTCATTGGCATTGCTCTTAATATATCGACCTTGTACAGGCATCCGCGGTGATTCTTGCCATGATGCGCTTACTCCAACCTATGACCTGTGCTTCCGCATCGCAACCCATCTCCCAGTCTTCCCACTTTCTCATTATATCCTCGCCCTCCCTGCGCTCATCGAAAAAGGGAAGACCGAAGGGGCCGATCAAAGTGTCTTTTATAGCTCTTAGTCAGCCTGACGGAGACCTCTTGTCCGGGTTCCAAACTTGGCTGGTTTTCCCTCGCAGAGCTGCTTTATCCGGCCTTTCGCAGGCCAGACGCAGTCATGCCCATTGCTTTAAGCAATAGCCACGATGGCACGACTGCCGTAGAAAAACACTGGCCCCAGAGTACTCATGAGGATAGCCTTATGCAGATTGCAATTGTGGGAATGGCTTGTCGTCTGCCGGGCTATGTTTCGAACTTGGAAAGTTTCTGGGATCTCTGCCTCAAAGCCAAGGATACGTGGTCGGAGGTTCCTAAGGAACGATTCTCCCAGGAAACTTTCTATCATCCAAATCCGGACAGAACAAATTGCGTAAGTCAACGGCCTCCTACGATCTGACAACTTCCTGACACACCTTATATTGGTACTCCAAAGGCGGCCACTTTCTCTCCGAAGACCTCTCACGCTTCGACGCCCACTTTTTCGGTATTACGGCCCAAGAGGCAAAGGCATTGGACCCGCAGCAGCGTCTCTTGTTAGAGTGCGCATACGAGGCATTCGAGAATGCCGGCATACCTTTTCAATCCTTGGTTGGCCAGAAGGTGGGATCGTTCATTGGAGCTTCTGAATCCGACTATCAGAAACTCATGTTAAAAGATACCGAAACGATGTCCACCTTTTTTGAGACTGGAAACCAGGGAGGAATCTTGGCAGCGAGATTATCATATTTCTTTGGTCTACGTGGGCCTTGCTTTACCGTTGATACTGCTTGCTCGTCGGGTTTGACCGCTCTTCACCTCGCTTGCCAAAGCATACGCGCTGGAGAATCTACGCAAGCTGTTGTAGGCGGCTCGCATTTGAACCTGTTGCCTGATTCATTAATCGCCAAATCCAATATCCGGCTACTTTCATCGGAAGGGAGATCATTCGCTTTTGATGATCGATCCGCTGGCTACGGCCCTGGCGAGGGTACCGCAGTTCTTGTTTTGAAACCTCTCCAGGACGCGATCAGAGATGGGGATTCCGTTCGAGCGGTGATTCGTAACACTGGTATTAATCACGATGGTCGAACGCAGGGCATGACTATGCCTAGCGAAGAAGCTCAGAAAAATCTAGCGCTTGCAACTTATGAAAAAGCCGGTCTCGATCCTGCTGAAACGAGTTATGTCGAGGCTCACGGTACTGGTACCGCGATAGGAGATCCTATCGAAACCCGCATCATCCAAAGCGTGCTCGGAAAATACCGATCCATTGAAAGACCCCTCTATCTAGGCTCTGTTAAGAGTAATATTGGACATTTGGAGGGAGCCTCGGGTATCGTCTCGGTCATCAAGACGACGATGATGCTCGAACAGGGTATCATCTTGCCCAATTCTGGGTACGCAAATAGGAATCCAGAGATCCCTTCTCTCGGCAAAAGCCTGGTGGTAGCTACCCATCCGCTGCCCTGGCCAGAGACTTCCATACGCCGTGCTTCAGTGAGCAACTTTGGCTTTGGTGAGATTTTCACCTAAAATATTCACGAATAGATAATTGATCTAAATTAGGAGGGTCAAATGCCCACCTCATCCTAGAGGAGAGCCCGCATATTCGAAGACAGCGCATGAACCACGTGTCCAATGGTGTATCACATGCCTTTGAGGTACATGGTAATAGAGATCAGTCTTATTTGAACGGTGTGCTAAAGGAAGAAATACATGATGCCGCGCCTGATGTGCCCTCCAGATTGTTCCTCTTGGCAGCACATGACCGAATCTCGTTGGATCATCAAGCAGCCAGATTGAAACAGTATTTGAGCGTACGCCCCGACGCTAACAATGATAGCTTTTTGCGTGACCTTGCTTTTACTCTAGGTCAACGACGATCTCTCTTTTCGTGGAAGACAGCGTACGTGGCAAGTTCAATATCCAGTCTGATCCAAAAGCTTGAGAATCCAGACCTCGCTCCCCTGCGTTCTATCAGACCACCCCAGATAGGGTTTGTCTTCACAGGGCAAGGAGCACAGTGGCACGGAATGGGACGTGAGCTCCTTGCGGCAAATCCTATCTTCGCTTCGGCTATCGACGCGGCAGCTAATGCGGTTCTCAAGTTCGGGGCTTCTTACAATCTACAGGATGAAATCTTGAAAGATGGTAAAACATCACGCCTGGGCCAAGCGCGTATCAGCCAGCCAGCCTGCACAGCAATACAGATAGCGCTAGTCCTTGTTTTGCGGTCTTGGGGTGTGCGGCCGACGACGGTGACGGGCCATTCTAGCGGTGAAATTGCTGCTGCCTTTGCTGCTGATGCTCTGTCTCTGGAATCATGTATGGCAATCGCATATCATCGAGGAGTTGCTGCTGCTCGTCTACATGAAAACCATCCTGAGATCAAAGGAGCCATGCTAGCACTCGGGACGAGTGCAAATGCGGCGACGTCGCTAATCGATGCGTTGAACCTCACTGGTACAGTTGTTGTTGCGTGTGTCAATAGTCCCTCGAGCGTCACTGTTTCGGGAAATGCGGACGCCATTGATCGTCTACAAAGTGAAGCTGCGCAAAGGGCTCTTTTTAGCCGAAAACTTTATGTTGACGTTGCTTACCACTCCCATCATCTTAAACCGGTCTTAGACGACTACCGTTTGGCCCTCAAAGGTATACGGCCGGCGCATTCAGCAGCTGTGCAGTTCGTCTCTTCTTTGACTGGCATTTCGGTCAGTACCTTGATACTCGGTCCTGCCTACTGGGCGTCCAATCTTGTCTCTCAGGTCAAGTTCCTACCGGCAGTTCAGGAGATAAAAGCCAGATCTAAAGTCGACCTTTTGATAGAAATTGGACCTCATTCGGCTTTGCAGGGTCCTGTGCTAGAAATCCTCAAACTGGATCCGAGTTCTGCGAATAGAATCGACTATCTACCAAGCTTACAGCGGAATGTGAACGCTTTACATTCCATTCTGCAGCTAGCATCCAAGTTGGTGGTCAGAGGCTGCGCTATCGATATGTCTGCTGTCAACTATAATCATGGACAAAGACCGGCAGTGCTAGTAGGTCTTCCTACATACCCATGGAATCACAAGCACGCATACTGGCACGAGACTCGTCTGCCTCAAGGTCACCGCTTGCGTAAGTTGGTAGAAGCGATGTCCTTGGCGTCCTGGCCGTTGATACAAATGACATCGAGCCAAGATGGAGGAATATCATCGAGCTTGAGAGGCTGCCATGGCTTAGAGACCATAAGGTGCAATCCGATGTTGTATGTCCAATGACTTTCTTCCTCAGCATGGCAATCGAAGCAGCGCATCAGCATGCCCTCTCTGGAGGTATTCCTTTTACCAAGTACGTACTGAGAGAGGTCAATGTGGGGCAAGCATTGGTCATTCCTGAGTCCTCCCAAATCGAAACAGTGCTGAACCTCAGGCCACTTGGTGAGAGCACTCGCGCATCATCTGATCTTTGGCACGAGTTCATCATCTTCTCTTGGAACCATGAACGAGGATGGATGGAACACTGCCGGGGTCAGATTGCCGTTCAACTGGAAAACCAGTCGAACCCAGTGGAGGGCCTGCGTTCCCAGGAGATAGAACGTGCAATGACTGTGGAAAGCAACTGTGAAACGGCATTAGCTTCGATAGATGGAGTGGAGTGTGAGAAGATCTACGAAACGTTCACCTCAATGGGACTTGAATTTGGCCCCTCCTTTCGCAACCTTGTAGAATGTCGAGCAGGTAGGGCCAGCGTTTATGCGCGTGTCCGAATTCCCAAGACTAAAGAAAGGATGCCATACCAATTTGAGAGCGAGTACATTATCCATCCCGGTCTTCTTGATTCATGCTTCCAAGTCTCCTTTCCAATCTTCACCGAAGGTCTAAAATTGCTGAAGGGAACACCTGTGGCTTCGCGCGTCAAAGAGATCTCAATATCACGTGACATAAACCAAATACAAGACGAGCACCTCGAGATTTACGGCAACGGTGTCTCCAAATCATTAGTCGAACAAACGATTGGTTCCATACTGGCAATGAGAGCTAACGATGGTAGAGGTGTTCCCCTCGTCGCTGTGAAAGGTTTCACGGCAACATCGCTTTCCAGTAAGGCCGTCGGACTGGAGGCCACAGGAACGACATACCCCTGTTGGAAAATGGAGTGGCGACCCCATCCTGAGTTCCCTCTTCTGAGCGACAAAGAAGTTGGCCTCACAAATGGCTACACAGATGGTCTCACGAACGGCTACACAAATGGTCACACAAATAGTCATACGAACCGCGACACAACCCCTGCTGCAAACAACCGATCTTCTGTGGAAGTGATCGTAGTTTGCAGTAAGACACCTACCCGCCTATCCCTTGACAGACTTCAAGAGACCCTCGAGGTCACAGCCACAAGACGTCCGACGGTTGTTTCTTTGACAGCGGTCAACGAAATGGATTTAAGCAACTCGATCTGCATCTTCTTGGACGAGCTGGACTCTCCAGTCTTGGCAACCCTTACTTCCAGCGAATTCAATGCGATTCAGAGACTATGCTCAGCTCAGGGCCTTCTGTGGGTAATACAAGATGGAAATCTGGAGACAGCCACGCCGAATGCAAACATGATACCGGGAATGATCAGGACAGTTCGTAATGAGAATGCCGGAATCCTACCAATCCTACTGGACTTGGACGGAAAAGAGCGCCTTTCCATAAATGATACCTCGGATCTCATTTGCAGAGTCTTCAAAGCCGCGTGGGGCGATCACGAAACTACCCGAGAAATAGAGAGAGAATACATGGAGAGGAAAGGCGGCATCTTCGTTCCGCGGATTGTCGAAGATCCCGATGCTAGTCGCTGGGCTGTCAGACATGATTGGAAGGCAGACCTTGAGTTGCAGATCTTTGAGCAGAGAGACCGGCCCTTGAGTCTGACTATGGAAACCCCGGGCCTTCTAGATACTCTCTATTTTGTGGATGACAAAGAGGTCATGAAACCTCTGCTAGACGACCATGTTGAAATAAGAGTCAAAGCGACCGGCGTCAACTTCCGCGACGTAATGTATGCCGTGGGCCAGATTTCATCGGAGCGCTTTGGAGGCGAATGTAGTGGTAGAATTACTGCCATGGGACGTTCTGTCTCTGGCTTTAAGATAGGGGACCGAGTTTGTGCTTTGTCGAGTGGCGGATATGGTACCTTCGCCAGGTGCTCCTCCCATCTTGTAACCAAAATCCCAGATTCTGTGTCATTTGTCTCGGCGGCAGCTATCCCTGTAGTATTCTCTACCGCTTACTTTGGTCTTGTCGGTACCGCCCGTCTGTCAGCTGGTGAAACAATCTTGATCCATGCCGCAGCCGGAGGCGTAGGCCAAGCGGCTATCAGGCTCTGCCAATGGATTGGAGCAGAGATATTTGCCACGGTTGGCAGCACGGACAAGAAGAAGTTCCTCATGGACTCGTACAACATACCCGAGGATCACATATTCTACTCCAGAGATACTTCTTTTGAGTCATCAATCAGGAATAGGACTTTCGGCAATGGTGTTGATGTGGTGCTGAACTCACTGGCTGGAGAAATGCTCAAGGCTTCTCTCGACTGCCTGGCTCCCTTTGGACGGTTCATCGAGATTGGAAAGAAAGACTTGATCGTCAACACTAGAGTTGAAATGTCCAAATTCACCGACAACATCACTTATGCTACAGTTGACCTACTCCTTCTGCAAGCCAAAAAGCCCCAGTTGACGGGTAAAGTCTTGTCAGAAGTCACAGATCTCATATTCAACGGGCGCATGGACAATATTGCCGCGGTAAAAGCGTTTCCAATTTCCCAGATTGAGGCCGCGTTCCGTCTTATGCAAAGCGGGAAGTCGGTGGGTAAGATCATTGTTGAGCCCCAAGACGGCGATCAAGTCCAGGTATGTCGTGATGCACAATTCATCACTGAAAGTTGTCCCATCGACATGAACTCAGATCAGCGTTAAGTGAGGCCATTCAAGGCTAACATCAGGAACAGGCCGTGCTTCCAACTTTGGATTACTCAGCGCTACACCACGATGCCAGCTACCTCATCACAGGTGGCACAGGTGGAATAGGCCAGTCCATAACAAGATGGCTGGTCGGACAAGGTGCAAAGAACATTATCCTCACCTCTCGCAGCGGGCTCGACGGCCAAGGAGTTCGGGACCTAGTCCATGAGTTGGAGGATCTCGGGGCCAAGATCGCCGTACTGAAATGCGACGTCTCCAACAGAAGCCAAGTCGAGAAACTCGCGGAAGAATGTTCAGCAACCATGCCACCAATCAAGGGTTTGATCCATGGCTCCGCAGTCTTTCAGGTAATAATCTTCCCTCCTCTCTCCTAAGGGTATCACCCATTGAATTCTTACCAGAATGTCCTCCTCGAAAAATCATCCTACGAGCAATACACCACAGTAATCGCGCCCAAAGTCCAAGGCACATGGAACCTCCATCACGTCTTCCCCAACCTCGACTTCTTCCTCATGCTCGGCTCTCTCGCCTCCTTCCTCGGCAACCACGGCCAGTCCGCCTACGGCGCCGCCTCCACCTTCCTCGACGCCTTTGCCGAATTCAGAACCGCCCAGGGCCTCCCCGCCGCCACCCTCAGCCTCGGCGCCGTCAAAGGCGCCGGCTACTTCGCCAAAGACGTCGACAACGCCCGCGCCTGGCACGTCGACAAGCACATGGGCCTGCAGTGGCTCGACGAAGCCGAAGTCTTTGCCTTTGTCGACGCGGCGATCCGAGCGCAGACGGCCGGGCCAGGCAAGGCGCGCAATTTCCATTGGATCACGGGACTCAAGCCCAGAACTGACGTTACCGAGGAGCCCTTTTGGATGTCTGATTCCAAGTTCTCGCAACTCCGTCACGCGTACCGCGCGTCGCGAAGCCAGGACCCTCTTGTTGGCGGCGGTAACAGCACATCGGCCTCGTTAACTCAGCGATTGGAAAAAGCCGCATCGTTCGAGGAAGCCCGGTCGCTGGTCCTTGATGCGCTGGCGGTCAAGATCTCCGATGTGCTGATGCGGTCGCTCGAGGATGTGAGTTTCAGTCTGCCGATGGCGAGCTACGGGTTGGATTCTTTGGTTGCGGTCGAGATTCGGAATTGGATCGCGAGGGAATTGGAGGTCAAGGTTTCGATGTTTGATCTCATTTCGGGCAATTCGCTGGAGGTGTTGGCGGTGCTGGTTGTGATGAAGTCGAGGGTGGTGAGGGAGGAGATTAAGGAGGGGTATAAGGGTGGGTGAAGTTGGGCAGGGGGTGAGTGAGTGAGAGGGGGGGGCTGCAAAATCGTTTTTCCATTTCTTTACTTTCCTTTCCCTTGCCTTTGCGTGGTTCCTGGAAGAGAATTTTCGCCAAATCTTCCCATTAAAAGCAAGCAAGCCTCACAGCTCCAGAAGTCTTGACCTCCACAAAAAAAAAAAAAAAAAAAAAAAAAAAGGAAACAATAAAAGGAAAAAGAACATAGATGGATCCGTAGCCAGGTAGTCAGCTAAACAAATCACAAACTCCCCCATCTCCTCTCTTCCACCCCTTTCCCCCTCTACCGTCCGTCCCTGCCTTGATAACCGAATCCAATGTATCTCACGCTCAGCATGAATATCATCCCCACCACTCACTCCCCTCTCATCCCTGTCATCTCTATTATGTATTCTGCTTTAGGGAGGGGGGAAGGAGGGGGAAGGGGTAAGAAAAGAAAAGAAAAGAAAAGGGAGAAAAGAGAATTTAAGAAGAAGAAAGAGGAGGAAAAAGGAGAGAAAGGGAAGGGAAGAAAAGAAAGAAAGAAAGAAAGAAAGAGGGGTGTTAGATTAAGGAGATGGAGGGTGAGAAAGGGAGAAGAAGGGATTGATTGAGAAAGTTCGGTGCGGAGGGCAGTCCACTCAATTACACTTCTACTCATCGATCCCAGTAGTCACCAGATGGCGCTTTTTACGGACGCCGCCGGAAGGTGATCTTTTGGGGTAGTGGGAAGGGGGCGAAGGAGGCGCGGAGGTGCATGGTTGCAGTATTATGTTAATGCATGAAAGACGTTGGGATGATTGCATGAGCTTTGCACCACCAAGCCTGAAATACGAGGACTGGACTTGCCTGCATACCATCTGTCGAGAAATCTGTCCGATACTGGTTCCAGCGTAGAGATTTATCAAAGTCTTTACTGGGCTGTAGGGTGGAGGGAGTGAACAAGTCTTGCGGTCAAGAAGCGAAGCAGGATGGGATGGAATGCATCCATTTACGTCCTAAAAATCCTAAACTTGCTATGAGATTTGATCACATGGCACCGAAAAGCGAATTCACCCCTCCGCCAACAGCAAGCTGACAGAGACGCCACACTTGCCGCCGTCCTTGGTCCACGACTCGGCTCCGTCTACCGTCTCGAGGAAAATGTCAAAGCTGTCTTGATATTCTTCTCGAATCACCATACTCCTGTCCGCGTCGTCCTCTGCCTTGCAGTCGAACGTGGCCGCGATGCCGAAGATATGGTCTCGGTTTCCTTTGTAGCCCGAGACTCCGATGACGGTGCTGAAGAATGAGGCTATGGTCATGCAGGAACGTAGGCGCTGGATGGCGGACTGTTGGGGGTATGGGACGAGTGCGATGCGGAGCGTTGTGTGGGTTTGTTTGTAAGGTGAGAGGGTAGGCGCTTCGAGAGTGGGAGGGTCGTGGTCTGGGGTCTGAGAGACGTTCTTGGGATGGGGTATATTGGTGGAGAGGCTACGGTGGGGAATGGCTTTTGCCTTTTTATGGGGGACGGGATTTTCGCTTTCGCTTGAAAGATCTACCTTGTGCTTATGAGGTTTGTTCGCTCCCGAGTCAGGAGTTGCTCCTTGGCCACCAATGCTTCTGCGCTTTATCTGTTTAGATTTGGGCAAGGCATCTTGCTCTTTCGGTAGCCGAAGACTTTTCGTAAGTGCATTGACGAGCTTGCTGGGTGGTCGTGGGGTCGATATGTTAGAGTCCGGTCGTCGATCGCCAGTAGGATCAGGCGCAGCATCATCTCCTCCAAGGGAGGAATTCTCAGAGTAGACTGTCCCTGGCATCTGATACGAATTCCCCTGATCCGGAGCCTCGCCAAAATCTTCCTCTTCGTCATCCAAATCGTAGTTCAGGTTCCGCCGGCCCCGCATTTGCGCAGATTTACGGCGACTGCCGGGGCTGTACTCGTCATCATTCTCATCCTCTTCTCTCAGCGCCCAGCCTTTAGGGAGAGAAAGGCGTTTGTCTTGGGTTGCTGCCCAGGATCTTGGGCCTCGAGGGCCCTGCTTTGCAAATGCAAGCGCAGCTTCGGAGAATCCTGTTTGCGCGCCCAACCAGGGCCGATAAGGAGTTGCACCGCCTCTAAAAGCTTTGACGATGAATCTCTGACCATCCTTGTCAATGCTGGCGAATGTGTGCAGGGCATCCCAGGATCGATACACCACTTCGACCCTGTCCGCGGACTGTTGACCTTCGGCTAATGGTAATTCTACCATTCTTCGAACACCTTGCTTCTGTTTCGTGACAAATGGCGGTAAGGCATATCGGTATACGTCTCGAGCTTCCGCCAGCCATTCGACAGGATGATCATCTGGCAAGTCGTTCACCGGCGCAATGTGACTCGCATCATCCATGACGGGACTCTCTGCTTCTTCGATCGCTACTTCCGCTGTGCGTCTCACATCATGGGATAGATTAGTTGTATCATCGTCCGAGGAAGATGAACTCTGCTCGTCCACCTCGATTGATTGGCGATCTTGTACTGGCTTGACGTGACCTTCGTGTGATTTGGTCGTGGCTCCATTGGGTGAATTTTTCGTAAAGCTTGTGGGCGTATCTCTTGGCCCAGGGGTCTTTTTGACTGGCGTCTGCCTCGGTTCACTCATTTCGACGACGTTTGATTGTTCATCACTCCTGACCAAATCATTTCCCCGTGGTGGAATCCTGAGAGCCTGATAAAGATCCTTGGCAGACTGTATTTGACCGGGTTTCTGTGCCTGTACGTTTTTCGTCATTACTGCTACTCCGGCTTGATAACCAGCTTTCGGTGTGTGGGTACCGGCCCTTGAGTTTGGCACGGACGTGGAATTGCGAGCGTTAGACGCCATCTCATGACTATTGCTCTCTACACGCCTTTCAGACGTATGTTCATTGGGTGAGATGGTGGTAGCGGGAGTAGATGGATCGGTCTGGTTCATGGTTGAACTACCAGCCGATTCAACTTCCCGTGGCTTGGATGAGCGTGACTCGGTCCGAGAAGCGGAAAGGTCCCCGCTCAGCATGGGCCTGTCCAAGGTATGCTTGGGTGACTCGGTCTGGTGTTTCTTGGCCTTGACGGGAACTCCATTAGAGAAATTGATGGGCAACCGCGTAAGACCTGGATGCTGTTTTTTGGCAGCAGCGGGGCTGAATGCAGCGCCTGTAGGATCACTATTTATAGGACTCCACTGAGCCTTCTCCATTACCGACGCTGGAATAACTGTAGATAACTTCAACCGAGATATTTCCCCCTTGGACAATATAAATATATATATATATATGAATGAATGATGATATAGGTTCACTTGAGCGAACGATCTAAAAGGAAGAAAATATGTTTTCTTTGGACGCGAGTTGGAAAATCAGACGATCAGACTTCGGAACCTGTCCATTGCCGGCTTGGCAGTCTTAAGCGCGTCTGCCTGAAATGGAAAGGAGATAACATGATATATCACTCTTCTGTATCATAGCAACACAATTGGAGATGAATCCGTCTTACCTCTCGTGTCTTAGGATGATACGTCGGCTGTCAGGATAAGAAGACGCTATAGTTTTCTCAAAAGTCAACAAGATGCTCTGCTTCAAACAAGCTCTTCCGCTGACTCTAAGACGCCACGGACACCCCGCCTCATTGGTCTCTCACATGTATACAGACAGACACACGTTAACCACTACCCATCTGGGAGTTGACTGGCCCTTCATCAGTCCTGCCTGACCTCTAGATTCCAAACCCACCCTTACAGAAGGCCCCCAATGCTTCACCACAAGCGAATACCCTAGCCATCCTACCCGCCGTATCCACTCCCCGACCCTCATACTACCTCCTCAGTCAACAGCTTCACATCGCCCAGGCCTCGTACTCTACCCCAGACCTAACTCCCTACACTTCGGTTGTCCGCGTCGTAAACCTCAGACTCCTACTACACTTTTATGACCAGCGATGAAGGAGAAAATGAGGGATTGCTCTAAGTGGCGGCGGCAGGAGATAGGAATACAGAGGTCATGGCAAAATATTGGTACTTGTCAGAGCATGAGACTGTGAATCAGCGAGCTTAGAGAAAGATACATGTCGCGGTGGAACAATTTATTACGCCTCTGACGGCAACGACTTGGTGGCAAAGAGCTCCGCAACTTCTTGCTTGAAGCTAATGTTGGTCTAAGCTCAAGCAAGCTTACATCTCCGTTGACTGTACTAACCCTCGAAGAAGCTGAGACTGTTCTCTACAATGGATATGGTTAAGGAAAGATGTATCAATGTTGAACAAGAGCCCCCAAAGGGATTGAGTGGAAGCACACGGGTGCCTCAACAGATATGGGAGGGACAAGCTGGGGTGAAGCTCCATGATTGCCCAAGCAGAGGAAGGAACAGTCATGGGTACTGTATTGAATTGAACTTGTTGATCTCTAGGCAATAGTGTGCAGCGAAAGATCCCTCAGTCGCTCAGTGGAATTGCATATTACAATCCCTGACCGGAACTGTTTAGCAGGAGGACCACCATTGCTACATAGCACCTGGTACTCCAGCGTTGTATGTACACTATATAGCATCAGTAGAGCGCTGCTGGGCTCACGACCAGAGTCCGGGACAACGGACTACACGGATGATAATAGTCTTTCAGATCTTCTTCCACCTTGCCCCACGTATGCCCAGCTCTTTGTTACAATATCTATTTGCGGAAAGGAGCGAGGTCTTAAGAGTGAATCGAAGGATTAAGGACATAGGATATGTAGAGACTGACGCCACTACCATTTTCATGTTAGTCAAAGAGCTCGACGGTGGGCGGGAAAAGCGTGGAGGAAGCAGGAATTATACACTCAATTTAGTCTTCATACCAGAGCGTCAATCAAGATGCACGATACGGAAAGATGTCCTAGCTGAAAAGGAGCATTGAATTTCGTAGTCGACCATGGCAAAGCAAAGCCGAGTGTCCATTAATGGATCTTGCGTGTCATAGTCGTGGGATGGAATAATGGGCTGGGATAGTGGTCAGACAGCGCGTAGCAACATAGAACCACTATCAACCACAGAGAGTCAAGGATACAGAAGGGCATAGAGCAGGCGATGAAGGGAAAGAAAACATTGGCGACGAGACCGATCTGGTATGACTTGGCGCCAAGATTCCTAGGGCGGACGCTGCGTACCTTAGCTAAGGTACAGTAAGGTAAGGTAAGGTAGGTACTTCGTAAGTACCTTATCTGAAGGATTTGGCAGTTCCAAGTATAAAAGTCAGCATGTCAACTCAGTTGATCCTTCCAACAGGTCTAAGGACCGTTGGCATCTTGTATATCATATCACTGGTCAGTATCAGACCGTGCGCATATCATTAACTCGCCTAGGCTACGGCACAGCTCATTGCTATCTATGCGCCCCTGCAAGAGTTGATCCCGAAGGCCGAAAATGCCTTCAGCTTTCGGGCTCAGCCTCAAACGATTGCAACCTGGAATCACTAATACTTATGGAGTCAAGAATTGCGCATGTCTCCTTCCTGTGTCTTTCCATGTACACTTTCAAGTGTCGTCCTTGCCTTCGTCCAGCATGCGCTTTTTTCGATG
This sequence comes from Xanthoparmelia taractica, assembly GCA_033085395.1. Taxonomy (NCBI): domain Eukaryota; kingdom Fungi; phylum Ascomycota; class Lecanoromycetes; order Lecanorales; family Parmeliaceae; genus Xanthoparmelia; species Xanthoparmelia taractica. Next base: position 72,305 of record JANQBS010000109.1, on the reverse strand, counting down.
CCATCTTTGGAGCCTCCTTTGGTGCATTCCTGTCTCGTCTAGTTGATCAGGAGCAGTACAACAAGACCACGCCCTTCGTTAGGATTCTTTACTCCCACAGTGCTCGATATTCCCTTGCTTGGACGTTAATCCGCTCATTCCCAGCATCATGGCGCTTTCAACCTGGGTTTCCCTCGTCACTAACTCTACTCTGAACATGACCTCTTCTACCTATAGCTTTCAGGATGCCCTCGCCATAGCCCCCATCGGCCCATATGCAAATCCGCCATATCCGCCATATCTCTTCCGAGACGGTTGTTTGCAGGAGGACGGATCTCAGAATTGTACAGCTTCCTGCCAGGACGAAAAAAAGATATTTGGTAGTCTAGACACCTTGCATAATTGCATGGTGTATCCCACCGTGGCTGATTTGTACGCGAGGAACAACTTCAGTGACATTAGCTTACCCGACTACTACGACATAAAGAAAGTCAAGATGAACTCACCTTTATATCAAGATATCACTACAAAAATAAAAAGTTGTCTGATTGATTTTTGCACCGTAACGTCGAATTGCTTGGAGGGGCTGAAACAGTACGATACGAGCCACATATTGCACTCGCCGACCAACCAAACCAGTAGCTTCTACATTTACAACAGTAATGAAAGCTCTTATAGCTTTGATAGCTTTGATTTTTGCGACTATGTCCCAAAATCCTTCAATGCAGATATCGGTGGCATTGGGGTCTGTAAACCCTCCGCAGTGCTTGATGGGATCTACTTGCTAATGTTTGAATAGGTGTACGTATCATATTGGATTCAAACAGGACTTGCTCTTGTCAGCTTCGTTCTGGTGATCTGGTGGAACTGGGGCATCTATTACATCTGCCTTGGGGCTCTTCTCTTGCCACGTGGATACACCAAAGCCCAAAAGGTTGCCCAAAGAATCAGGAACAAGTCCAGAAACAAACATCTTCCCAGCCTAACCGGTGCGCTGGCTGAGTTCCAGAAAGCGCAATGCTTCTTCATGATGGCAATTAATATTGCAGCACTGGTGAACAGAAACAGGGGGGGTTTCCAGCCGATCAACTTGCAGCAACTGTACAATACGTACATCCTCATTAAGAGTATCTCCATCAGTGGTTACCTGCCAGTCACCTTCACTCTTTTCACATTGCATCTGGTAGACGTGGTGTCATGGTACCTCTTGGTACTCTCAATCGTCACGGTGTTTGTATCAATCGCGACCCTTTTCGTGGTTGGAAACTTCAGTCCCAGCCAGGATGACCTAAACTACCTTAGCCAACAGGCATTGAGTGGCGGGCCCGATAGCTGTGGAAAGAATAATCTTGCAGTGTACTGCTATAAACCCATTGGTGGGGGACATGGATACGACTCGGCCGATCCGGCCAGCGGAGCATACTCCATGTTAGCCTTTTGCCTCGTTGTGCTCATACTCCTTGTTGCGCATCAATATCATGCCTTCAGGGATCCATCGACTGGACAACCCAAGCCTTGGCTTTCAAGGATTAACAATGTTCTCTTTCGGAAGTACAATATCAGTCTCTTTCGCAAAGTTCAGATTGTACTCGCACTGATCTCAATTGGTCTGAATGGTTACGGTACGCCTAGATATCACTCCTCATCCTGTTTCGTCCTTTACTAACGCTGAACGATGTAGCCCTCAGTAGCAACGGAGACTGGTCTTTCGACTATTATGATGATTATGAGAACCCCTCGGACTCAGGAGCCCCTACATTCGTTCTTTTCGGTTCCTGTTGGACAATTCTATTCGCTCTCTACCTCTTTATCACCTCCGCTGCCGCCTACACACGCACCGACCGACCAATTGGCAGGTTCTTCAATCAAAAGATTGCATTTGCTGTTGATTGCTTGTCTGTGGTGTTTTGGTTCGCCGGATTTATTTCCCTTGCTCTATTCAGCAGTTTCGAAGGTTACGAAGGTAACAGCAGTGTCTATGCCACGGTGACCGCAAGTACTCTTATAAGTCTCTGTCTTTGGTATAGTCATTGCTCGCGTCTGACTTTGAAGATGAGTACTGAGAAGGGGCAGTATTACCTTCGTCGCAACAACCGTCCTAGCTGCGCGCCACATGCTTCGTACCCGTAGCGAACGGTCCGAAAAGCACGCTCTTGGGAAGCAGTACTGGCTTTTCCAGGGTTTCAACACTCATCTCCTGCAGCGGCGGCTATCAGAAAAGTTCCTTTGGTGGGAACGCCTGACAAGGAAGGTGCCGTCATGGAAGTAAGTGTCCCGCAAACTGCCCTCATGGACCAAACACCCGCTCATCATGGATTCCTACACAAGACTTCAGCAAAACACCCTACCTACTCTAAAACTTTACACTCGCCGTGCCTACCAAGACGTGAAGACCCACGCTTCTACACTGGACTGGCCCTCGACGATGAGCACGGCCACTCTCTTCTCAATGTACCTTGTATTCGCCGGCCTGTATATATATTGGTTCATCATCTTCATCCAAGATCTAGAATGGTTCGCCCACAATGGCGTTGATAGCCACTCTTGGAGCTTTGGGCAGATTGTGGCGATTTCAGTGTGGGCGGAGCCCCTGTGTGAATATCTTCATTTGGAGTTGCGTAAGTTGCCCGACCTTCATCAATCCCTTGTCAACTTTAGGATGAGGTAAAGGGGCGAGAAAGCCGGCTAATGAATTGAATGTAGGCGGCATGACACGCGGATTCGAGCATCGCCTCTGGGGCTACACAGTCGTGAGGATAAAGCAACCAGACGCAGAGCGAGGCATTACGTCCGACTCCATGTCTTCGATTCGTGCCGCATCCCCACACACCTCACTCGATGGCCACGAAATGGGCGAGTATGGCGAATTAGGCGTAGTGGAATCCTCCGTCAAAGGCCGCCCAAATGCCCGTGACGACGAACATTCCGATCGAGGCGAAGACGGATATAGCATATTTGGGTCCGGATCCAGTGATCTGGCGACGAGGCGGGTGCCAGGGTCTAGGGATGGGAATGAGGAGATGGATAGGCGGGATAGTGTGGGGGGATGGCAGATTCCGGAGACGGTCATTCTTACGAGCGGGTCTATAGGGCCGTTTTAGAGTTGGAATGTTTTTTATGTTTTGATACCCCTTTTCTTCGTATAATATTGGTATAGCGATATAGCGTAAGAATCAATAAATTTGAGGAAGACATCAATGCACTATCCTGCTCCAGTTACGCTGCGCATATGGGGTGGGGTGGGGCGGCGGTTGCTAGGGGACCGCCAGCGCGGGTCGGGTCCCTCAATAATAAACCCCCAGAAGCCAGAGCGAACCCTATCGATTTCGTTCTCTCGGGCTGGCATTGGAGCACAATAGACCTATGATGACTACCGTAGAATGATGATTAGAATGGGTATGGTGTGGTGTGGTGTGGTGTGGTGTGGATATAGGGGACTGGTACAACTGGTTAGGGGCGCTGGTGTGGGGACGGGGTACCCCGTAGCACACTTGCAGCCCTAGGAAACATGCCTATTTGGGGTTTTCGGGGGCCCACGACCCGACGCCTGGGTGGGTGGGGTGGGTGGTGGGGACTAAAACCCATCCCATCCCACCTCACCTCACCTCATCCTACCCCATGGTGTAGCGTACTTCTACTTCTACTTCGTACTTCGCGGTAACAGCAAAAATAATTCCATGTCCCCCCCCCACCACCCCACCCCCGGAGATCAGATATTTCTTAAAGATAGAGGGTGAGCCTGTGGTATCCCATCCGCTGGCAGGGTACTTAATTCAGGGGTTCAGCCCTACTCTCCGTCCCCCACCAAAAACAAAACAACGCGTTCACATCCACCATTAATTATCCATCAATATGTCTCGCAATAAGGTGTCTAATAACCTAGATCACATACGAAAGAATTCTCAGTCTTTTTACACTTTAAAAGAGTCTCCCCCGAAGTTCTAAAAATTACTTAAGTACAAATTAGTCAAAATTAGAGAGTTATAAACTAATAATAAAAGTCAATTACTTAGTATTATTGCTTTAGATAATCTCTATATCATCTTTCAATTATTTTTCAATTATAATATCTTAGAAACACTCGTCCGCTATATAAATAAGTACGCGTTTTTTAATCCTAACCCTAAGAATAAGTCCTATATCTAGTTTTTCATCACAGTTAAAGAATTTTAAGTCTATTTGAGAGTCAATATTTAAATAAAATTGCATATAGAATTAACTATTTTAGAGTTCTGGAATATTGATTCTCTGAAAGAGTCTATTTATAATTAAATTATTAAGCATATTAGCTTAAAGAGATAACAATAAAGTGATAGATTTTTTTATATTTTGAAGTCTTCCTCAGGTCAATAAGAGATTTTATTTAACAAATTAAAGTTATTAAGTGATACGCTTCGACAAATAGTCAAGAAATATTAGAAAATAGAAACTTATCTAACTATAAATAAGATAATTTAAAGATTTATAAGTCGTTCTAAAGAGATTATTAATATTTTAAGTAAGCTTACTTCGAAAGGCTTCAAGATCTAAATTCTAGCGAATTAGGAATACGTTCTTAATTAAGTATATTATGCGAAAGATTAGGAAAAGAGAGACGAATCTTAGAATATCTACGATTATTGAATCAAATAACTGAGATTCAATTAGACTTAAGCCGTTGTTCTCGATCTAATATCTTAAGAAGGCATTACTAAAGATTATTCTTATATCGTATAACTTGATAACTTATTCACGTTAGTTCGATTGTTATCATAGCTTAATAATAAAGACTTCGAAGCTACTTAGACTATACGTATAATAAAAACACGTCGAGAAGAATTAAAAGTAAGTGAGGATATTAAGGCCTAGCAAAAGAATTAAGAGCTTAATCGAGATCTTGATCAGCGACTTGCAGATCTAAAAACAAAGTAAAATATTTCTTTGAACTAAGAATAGCTATATAAGAGTCTTTTAAATAATCGAAAGGTCGTTTAATTTACTTGAAAGAATTAAAATATAATACTCTTTATAAGTATAGTCTCAAATGACTAGGAAATAGTGAAACGTCTTCGTCGCAGATCAGTAAAAATAGCCATAAATGCTCGTACTTCTAGGGCTATCTTTGGAGAAATAATTATCAAAGAGCTCGATATCCCCGTATTTATTGATATATATAATCGATATATAAATGAGGTGAATAATGCTGATCAATTGCGGAGTTATTATATCACACAAAGAGTATATCTTAAGAATTAAAAATTATTATAGTACTTTCTACTAGATATTATAGTAATAAATAATTATAAAATATATTATTATATGTCTAAAGACTCTTATTATTATTAACTATAAATCAATTACTCTTAGCGAGAGTTTCGAGCTAAACTTATTAATTAATTATTTGAGCGATCGAAGAGACTCTTCGATAGATTAGTCTTAACTAGAATCTCTCTATTCTTACGAGTATATTTAACACTTAAATACGATTACAAAGACTTAGAACGTATAAATAAAAAGCCTAAGTTATACGTAATCTACTTAAATATTAGAAGAAAAATATTAAAGTAGAGAGCACTTAGAAAGTCTCTAATAAAGTTATTAGTAAATATAATTAAATCATTTATTTCAAAGCTAAGAAAACAACGTGAACGGGCACCGAGAAGTCAATTTGGCTATAGGCTATGTGAGATCTATATTTGTAATCATATAGTGTGTTGGAAAGAGCATATTGGTGCTATTCCTGGTGGATCAATAATTCAATAATTTTGGTGGGGGGATGCCAAGCAAATAAGTACCCCAGGCGCCAGCGGATGGGATAACATCAGTCTACCTACCTCTCTCTTTCTTTCTCTATTCACCCGAAACGCTTGCGAATGCGTACTTTTTAAGCGGGAAAGACTAGATAGAGTACTGCTATCCATCCCTCGTCCCTACCTCCGCGAGAGGGATTTGGAATTTTTTCTCGGTTTTCCGGGTGGGAGTTGTGGATGGATTTCTTTCGGGACGGCGAGAGTCTAGCAATCTTTTCATGGCTAAGGTTCATAAGCTGGATGTCTTGACTGTATTATCAGATACCCGTTCTTTTTAGTGAGGTTGTGCCGGGCAACGCGGGGATCTTGCTTGTTTTCACTACTGGTGTGCTGTCTTGAGTAATGAGTAATGGTAATTGTAGCTATTGAATCAGAAGGAAGGCTCGGGATGGTGGATTGGGATGTGAGATGTGTGTTGGTGGTTAGAGAGAGGCCTCGGCTGTGTCTTTTTAGGCATGCACTGGTAGTAGTAGGCATCTAAGCAACAGAACCTGCCAAAGGGATATACGAGCTGTGGTGTAGCATGGGACAACACGCTTCTTCTGCTTAGGCGTTATGATAATCTGGCTGTACATGCGACACACTCCACGCAGGTATATTTTGAACAGGAACCACCCAATATGCCCCTGCAATATCCGGCCAAAGAACATCTATACCGGCGCCCAGTCTCGCCTGCACCACTGACTGAAAAATTCTGTCTTCTTCCTCTCCGCCTTGTTCTCCACCATCTACCCATTACTTGCTAGCGCTAGGGAATCCAGATTTCGCTATCGATTGCTCCAACAATGCTCTTCTAAAGCAGCAACATCGATTGCGATGTGAAGTCAACGGAAGGTATCTCTAGCCTCGTAGGTGGCCATTGACTGTGAAGATACTCTTAGGTGCTTTGCTTTCCCGAGGGTTTCTGCTGCACGTCGGAATTACCGCAAGGCGTAGCCACCATGTCCTCCATCAAGTCCCAGAATTTCTTAGGATCTCTAAGATCTCTGTATTCCTCTATATCTATCTGGCACTTCACGCTTTGATGCTCGCCGTGTCCCATTCTTTTTGCGTTGTGGCGCGGATCTGCAAAACGGAAGACGGCTGATACCACACGAGCTTCATAACCGCAGAGGGAAACCAAACGCATCTTTGGGCACGGACAATTAGCTATCCATTGATCTCCGATGGGGAATTGAGCAGCTGAGACTTACCGGCAAGCAGTGATTGGTCGTATGGAGCGCCCGCCGTGCAAGCCTGCAAGCCTAATAGTACAATGTCCAAGCCTCTGTGCACAAAAGCTCTGATTGCGATCGCGCTCGTTGAGGCTGGATGGAAAGGATGGTAACATGTGGATAGCCGGGTGTGCTGAAGGCTACGCGGGTCTCCAACTTTATATTGCCCCGAATGTAACAAATGCTTTAAGCCGAAGTAAGTCTCACAATACCAAACAACAACACTGAGGCAGAAACGCACCCAAGTCTCCGGAAAAGGTCATCGCCTGATGCGTCGCGCAAAGCCTCGTTATGAAACAAGCCGTCTTCGAATACATACTCCATGGCTGCTACGTATTCAAAACTTAAATTGTATGCATCTGCTATCGTTGGGGGGCCGTCTTCGGCGAGCTTGTCCATGTAGGTAACACAGTCACTCAGGAGGGTTTCAAGGTCACCGGAGTATTCCTTTAGGGCGCCCTCGCATAGAGCGCGCCTTGTATTGCGATCAGCGGGTTTCTAAAAATCGTAGTGCGCTTTTGGGTCGAATGCAATATCCATGACTTTGAGATCTAATGGAGTAAGACTGGCTCCCTCTTCGCAAGGCATTTCGGAAGCATAGCCCTCAGCGAGTATGCGGTACTCTTGACGGAGGCGTTCGAAACCCTGAATAGGCTTTGGTATGACATTGTCGATTTTGGAGGCCATAACGAGATGAGGGTTAAAAAGTTATACTGACAGAGAGGGTAAAGCGATCTGAGTGGAAAATGGAAAACAAGAATGGAGGAATCAATCTGAGTGTTGTTTGGTGGTTTGTTGATAGCGGATGACTAATCAATATCCCCTTGGCAACTGGAAGGTTATGCGACTGGTCTTTCCCAACAGTATTGCGCCGAACACCTGTTTGAACCTCTATGGATCAAAGAATTCTGATTTTCGAGTGAAGTATTTTTTCCTCTGATAGCGCCTTGGTTCCAAAGTATACATATATGATACCGAAACCGGTCATTGTTAGTCCTACTCTGCGTCCGGTCTTTCAAGTCAAGGCAAGGGTGGGTTGCTTGCCGCTTTTTCAAGTCTGTTCCCTAGTATTGACCTAGGTTGACGCAAATCAATATGTTGGATGACCTCCCAACCACCAAATATCAATGGAAACAGGCAGCCAAACGCAATGATATCGGTTTCACCAAGCTCCTGGCTGATGGCATAGCTTTCGTTAGTGGCAGCAAATTTCAGAATGAGCACTTCCTTCGTCTACGCGTTCTGTACTTGATGAGAAAGCGGCTTGAACAAATCCATAAACATTCGGGTTTCGACCGTTCACATCTCGAAACAATGCAAGAAATTCTCGAAAATGATGCCGCTGCCGTCTTCTTGAAGGGCTTCTTGAGGAAAGGAGGCGAACTTGAACGCAACTGGGACGTACAAAGCGCAAGAAGCTCCGGTAATTTTGCCATTGCAATGGAGCATTTGCATCTCATCGCGAGCCGAGTACCTAGCGAGTTGGGAGAAAACGAAGAAAAAACTGACAACGATATTGTTTTAACGCGGAACATGACTCAGTCAGGTGCACATCATCGCTCGCTATAAGATTCAACGAATTCCTTCTCAACGCCTCCACGCAGGCCCCCAAAGAATTATTACGAGTCTCCAGCGTCCGACTTCGACCTTTCGGCACTCACGATAAGCACTCAGGGAAAGGAATACCTCGAAATCGGCTCCGAAATTCGACGAGAAGAGGACAAATTTCAGCGCTCTAATTTTGCACCAGGAGATGAACAAACAGTCAACGCTGCCTTGGTTGCGTTGATCATCGCATTGTCGTGGTTACTCGATCTCACGGGCCGTGTTCGTCATGATCGAGAGAGCTTCAGTGTTCCTACAAAAGATGGTGAAACCGATCTCTACAAGGCAGCCGTTGACGGTCTGATTCTGCAACTGGGCAATGACAAGTGTAACGGTTTCATGGAAGTCAAACGAGATCATCGCGGTCAGAACAAAGCTGTGAGAAGACAAATAGCAGCGCAAATGGCCGCTTTCATCTATCAGCAGGATGTCGTACTCACAGAGAAGGAGACTGAGAAAGCGACTGGAAAAGCCACGATATTGAAGGGAAAGAAAACAGAGGCTAAGAAAGACCCAAACAAACAGAAGGTTGGCGGAAACCAGAAACAGGAAGAAGAAACACCTGACTCAAAGATGCAATCTCACATGTCCTTGAACAAATTTAGTAAATGGATGGTGTCTCTCGACGGCTACTGGGCGTATATCAACGTCGCTACCTATGACAGACAGTACCTGGATTTCCTCTCTGGTGATGAACCCTCCTCCGCTGAAGATGCTTTCATGGAGATGCGAGAGCATGGACCCTTTGATCTTCGCAAGTGGTCAGGACACACTGGCCTTGGAATATTTTTGAAGTATGTTGGGGCGTTCATGCTAGGTGCTCTTGATGCTTGATTCCGATATCCAGGCGTAGGCGCTAGTCCTGCTGATCTTTTGCTGAGTATCGAGACGTCCATTTTTGAATATTACAAGGCTTATTTCCCTGAATAGCGGTCATCAGGCAGCGAATAGACCTCCTTGATGATAGCCTACTAGCGTCTTCGCTGGCAATTTCTAAGTCCTCAGTCACTTTCTTCGAAGATGACATGCCTATCCTGAGAGTACCTACCTCCTTACTCTGGCCATCACCAAGGGGTACAAATAAATTTGAATGCTTTCAATTTATTTCTCTCGAGGCACTAGAGGCTCCCTAGAGAAGGCAATATGCACACCACTGCCTTGAATTCAAGCTACTGCCACAGTCGACGAAATTTTCTGAATAGACTTAGTGATCAATCCTCCCCGTAAGACACGTCAACACGAGAAAGTGAAGAAGAAAACCGAGACGACAACTAAATGATAGAATCTGCAAGACAATGACGATTTTGTACATCGGGGAAGACGTCTGACTGGTATGAACACTGGAGACTTTTGATCAACAGCTCATTCGGGAGGTCCAAGAGCTAGAAGCCGTAGTACGAACAGCAGTGGCTTAGGTTCCGCTTTGCGCTTTGCGTGATGCACAGAGCCCAAGGGATCTGTAGGTACTGTTTTCGAACCAAGTGCCTTGTTATTGTTATAACGTGCCTTGAACAATTAAGTATCACCACCAATAAAAAGTCGAAGGAGATCTGTAGGCCCTAACCCTAAGATCTACCTAGGTCCATGCGCCTTAGGCCCACACGCTCACAGCTCTTCGCTCTCTTTCCTTCAAAATCCAAGCTGTCTCTCATTTAATGCCACTAGCTGTCCATCAGATTGCTCGACAAGATGGCTTATTTATCGCAAACTATTAGGCATTGAATAGAAGCGCACAGATTGGTCTGCGTCACAGCTGGTCCCCAGTCCACTAAATGCGCCACGAAGCCTGCAATGAGTATGTGCCAATTAGTCTCACCTGTCAGAAGAGCGACATTGTGCTCTTCAGAAAGTCACGAGGGATCAGTGAGGTGGTCAAGAAATTCGGATGGAACTGTCGGAGAAATGCAGTCCAAGGAAACGAACGATGAGACGTCAGACGCGAGGTGCATCATACAGGCAGTCTATATGATCTCATATGCGATACACAGAGTCTCAAAGTGGAAATGCCTTGCCAAAAAGGATGGAGGCTGACGGTAACGAGATGACAGACGCCTGCAGCGATATCAGTCAAGCCTGGGCAAGAGCTGGATCAAGCTTAGCTTTAAAAGATATGACAGGCTTCCTGCACATGATTCTCGAGCAGCGTGGCTCTAGTAGGCGGTCTCACAAGGGTTTGGTTGGTGGGGAAGGGGAAGCCGAAGCACCGATCGTTGGAGGCGAGGGATTGGTCGCCGTGTTGTATGGAGGGTCATGCGCGTTACCGGGAAGGAGGCACCCGGCAGGGATAGCTCGTTAAGCATCTTTCCCTTTGGTCTGGTTGAATGGATGTACCGTCCGACGGGGCCGAAGGATACCTACTCCTGAAGAGCATGTTCTGGACGCCCTTTATCCTTTATCCTTGCTTTGCTTATTGCTGACCCGCTATCAGAGGCCAGACGTGTGCACTATGGTGTTGCGTCTCGTCCATACAATAGACATGGCGGTACCAATATGTTTTTTCAACAACAGATGCATGTCGACTGACGATCCAGACTGTGTCCTGATAGTAGGTAAGTCTGGAGGCTACAATCAGCAACCCTTTAATCATCTCTGGTCCGGTTCAGCTTGACTTAGGGAAAAGTGTCATGGACCCACTTCTTACAATTCGTTAGAGTCGAGTGGCAGCTCTGGAAGGGTAAGGGCCCCCACAGCTGAATATTCATTGTCGTAGCGCATACTGCTTGCCACTACCGGCTGACAGAGCAGTGTGGAAAGAGAAATCTCCGGACCGTTGATCTCGCCGCACACCGATGAAGAGCATAGGTATCCAGGTGTCTAGTTGCATATGCTACTGCACGTTTGCGGATTATGCAAGCCTCAATGATGCGTGTTCCATCATCATCATATCATTATTAACAAAGTACTGAAATCTTCTTTCTGTTTCACCCTTCGTGCCAATATTAGGCTGTAAGTGCTGCTTTCAACCCTCGAGTGTCTGTCGTCTTGTGTGAATGGCATGTGCTTATATCAAACAGGTAGTGTATCTGCATATGTGCCCTTATGGATTTGTCAATACGATGACCTTGATCATGGTCATTATGTACCCTTGGTCGTGGCCGCGTTGGGCGTTTTAGCAAATCCAATCGCGTCCAGTGCTGCGACCCTCCCTTATAAGACGCTAGAAGACTGAAACCCCACGAAGCGCTGTAGCCCTCCCCCAACTGGCATTACTTTGGCGCCTGCAGTTGGGTAGAACTGTGTGAATTCGGAGGATTATCTGAGGTACTGGTCTTGCAATTGGACATTCGAGGTACAATTCGTGCTATAAGATAAGTACTCATCCTGTTTTTGGACGAGCTCCCCCTATTCACTGGGCTTAGGTGTTCAGAAGGCAACTGATTGAGTAGGATTTTTTCAATAAGAAGAGTAGTACCCCTTCAAATGTTCACCCTAGTACGCTGTTATCTTTCCGCATTTTATCAGCAATGGCCCAGCTAACGTCCTACTCATATCTCGCTGAAGCTCCCCTAACATAAATAGAATATTCTATGGTTTCCGACAGCACCAGACAGCGCTTTTATACATCTGATAACAGATTTTGAGACATGAGCATACTAGCGTGCTCATGCGTTACATATCTGACGGTACATGTCTCACAGTCCCAACATTCTATTCGTACTTTCCAATTCTTATCGTCTTGCCTAGCCTATTTCATAAGGCCAGAAATGTGCTCCACCCAAAACATAAAACCCCAGGGGCCTCGCAACTCTTGTACTGCTTACTTATAGAAGCTCACCGTTTCCTAAAAGGTTGAGTAGTACTTTGACTCACACCAACTGCCCCAGACCTCCAGCATCCTTTCACTACGTCCCCATTGCCTCCAATAATACATGCCAGAATGTCAACACCTGGACGTTCGACCCAGATCTACGCAGACGCTGCGGTCCTCAACATGGAGATCTGCAGCAACCACAGACCCTTAGATGGTAACGAGCTCTTCGAAGAGGGCCCAATGAAAGACCCTTACGACCATGCGTACTACACCTTACGTGGAAACCACGGCGGGCCTATTGCTCACATGCCTGTGAGTTAGATCCAGAAACTGTGGATTTGAACATCGCCAACTCCGAGCAGACGAGCAATAAGTGTCCTCGCTGTGCTGAGCAGGGCATCCAGCAATACGTGTTACCAGGGAAGCATTGTCCTCGTTGCAAGCAGCCTTGCTGAGGTGCTTGAAGTGAGCATATTTCTCCTCATACGATAGAATTTGAGTTGTTCAGACCGCTTACCACATAGACAGAGCTTCACATCTGAGTATATCTGGGCTGAACCTCGCACAGCCGACTGGGAGGACTCCCTAGCCTGCGAAGGGCCTCTGGGCCCCTGAAACAGTGAACAAGGTGGAATACACATGGACGACATGGTTCTAATCTCGGTTGTTAATGCAAAATGACTATCTGACAGAATGTTAAGTTCTATAATTGTTAAGCTATAATTGTGGTTGCTGGAACTTCAGGATACGCGTTATCACTCAAACAATGGTATTCCTGGATGGACTGGAAAGACATGCACTTTTTCAACTAATGTCTACGTCTCTACAACTCGAAAGTCTTGCGTTTGCTTTTACAACAAGCGGCTCTTCTCAGCTGCGTTGAGTGCAATGCTCATACCCAGTGATGGCGCTCGCCTGAAAGATTGCTCAATCAACCCTCTCGATTGGAGATACATCACAAAAGCCTCGTCGGCTTTGCCGTCACATCTGTTCTCGTTGTCAACTCAACACCCACGCTCTCTACTATTCTACATTTATGGCCTTTTGCTCTATGTACCCGGCCGTAGGAATCTGGTAAACATACAAGCGACTGTTGCCACCCAGCAGATAGTCGACCAGACCTTATTCAACTGATTTACTTCCTGCATGCCAGCCTGAAATTTTCTGATTGGCCGTCCATCCTGCAATGATGACTTGTAGCTCGGTATCTTAGATAGTGGCGTGTACTCGGCCTATGAGGGTACATCTGTGGCACATTTCTTTTTCAAGCACAAAGGCTCACGTCCAATCCTTTAGAACCCACCAGAGGGTGACACGGGGATGATCATCCGGTAGGCGCCGCTTTTTCTTCCCAATACATGCTATCGATTCTTTACTGGGTCCTCCAATTCCCGCGTCCCCGGACAGAGGGATGCAAAAGAACTCGGCGATTTGCTGAACGAATCCATCCCTGCACGAACCGCGTGGGGTGACAGACCGGCATTGCATTAGGCATAACATGGAAGAAAAGGAGTCGAGCTCTGAGTAATTCAGGAGTTTGGTGGCTGATCGAATTCGAGCTGATCAAGGATGCTCTCTTTTTTCTTGCATGATGCCGAGCACGAGCCACAGTTGCGTTTGCCGATTCGTTCTTTCATAGCCTTTCACCCGACGGCATCTTTAGACTGTTTGTAAGCTCTGGAGCTGACACATTGTACGTTAGGCAGACACGCGTCCCTTAATCATCTTGAACCGCATATTCAAGGATGATTGAGATCAGCAAGGGGCGGGTGCTTTGTCGAAGTTGTTTGGCTTGGAACATGAGGAAGAGCAGGGCAGCGGCAAATAAAGCTTCAGATGCCAACGCAACCTTCACTTGAATGAACCCAAAACTTAACTTCTCACCGACGACGTGTTGTGCAACATCACTTTCCAACACTCACAGTATGATGGAATCCTTCTGTAGGATCTCTTCGGAGCTGTGGGAGTTTCTTCCAATGGAGCCAGAACTTCTGACAAATCCAATCACTACATCTAACAGTTCTCATGGGGCTACAATTGTCGGGCCAGATTCACATGCGTTCTGGCACGAAATGGCTCGCAATGATTCCAGGTAGACCTGCATGCGTGGTCAAAACGAATGAAGCACTCAACAGTAGGCGGTAGACCCGTCGGACCAGCCAAGGAGTCCTCATAGAGTCGTAGCAAAAAGGGATAGCCGCTCATTGCTGTAGCGATCGACCTGTAGCTCAACGTGGTTGTGTCTCTGAAGGAAATTCGGCTGGCAGTTGACCAGTTGACTATGACCTTGCGCACCTATGCATCGCTGCCCAAAAGACTCTCGCTTCACACCGTACAGAAAGCACAAATCGGAGCCCGTTCCTTTGCAGAACATAGAGGATGTTAACATTCGAGGCTAAAAAAGATAGTATGTTTTAGGGTATAGCCCTAAACTTGGACTTCAAAAAGCCTTGGAGTAAGGTCCTGGCAGGCTTCACCTCGTTATGGCGACAGAAAGGTCGTTAGTCTTTGGGAAGGGGTCGGGAAATGCGGTCGCTGTCATATGGCCGCCTCCCACTCCTGGTCTACACCCACGACCAGCCATCGTTAGCTCACGGGAGAAACGAAAGCGAGCTTAAGAGTCAGCTGCAGGCTCATTACACCGACGTTATACGGCTTCGCACCAAGCGTTAAAGAGAAGCTAGAACGGTTGATTGGGGGCGTTCGCTGCCAATATTGCCGTGCGCCGAAGTTGCCATGTCATTGGCAGGTTCGAGAGCGTGGTAAGAGTTAAAACGAGCCATGCGAGACGCCGTAGCTAATATATCACAGCTCTTTCAAGAGCTCTTATGTCAAGGTACCCACATCGTACATCGCTCAGACGAAGCTAAGAGCACCATACTTCCGTCCCTCTTTCCAATGACGCCCTGGATGAGCTCTTGAGCCCTAGCTGGCTCTTCATGAACAGACAGCGTCCGCCCTTATAAAGCTACAAGATCTTGTGGGCTCGGACTACGAAAGGAGGGAAATGCTAAATTTTACGGACGCATACGTCGTTCGTAATAGCCTGCCTGTTGGCCTAGACTCGCAGATCAACGGAAAAAGTGAAAGAGGACGCTCACTTCTAGTATGAACACACAATTAGGGCGTGATGCCTGCCGCGCAGAGCGTGTCGGTGAAGCAGGTGCAAATGACGCCACTTACCTTCTCTCATGGATAACTGCTCTCTAGGTTTCCTTTGACCGCGAGAGGCGTGCTGCCATTTCTCGAGTGCAAGGCTCCACAGCGTCTCCTGCACGGTCTCATGCAACACGGTACAGAACGTAGAGATCCAAAGTCTGCTGACACGACTATGAGACCCCGAGGTTCCTCCGCGGGAGTCTTCGTGGGTGGTCCACTTGTTGTTTCAGCGCACATGCAGCCATTTCTTATTGCGCGGATATACAAACTTGCGACTACAAGCGCATCATCCTGAAACCCAATCCGCAGATGGTGAAAAATCGGCATCCTAATTTCGCATTCAATTTTCCCCCATGCCTTCAGAATTCCCTGTTTAAAGTTCGGCCTGACCTGCCACAATGTTCGTCGTGGGTGATATTGTCATTGAAGCGCACCGCAAGTAGCTCGGAACCATCTGCCCCACAAGGAGAATTGATCGAACGATGAGAAGTACTCGCACGACACACTCCAGTCCGGATACCTGTGACCCATGTCCTTGCGCCTCAACACAGAGAACGCTTAACTTGCAGAATTATATGCGCTATTTCCTACGTCTTTTTTCTCACTGTCTTTTCTCCTTATCTTCTTGAGGTAGGATTTGGGAGAAGTAAGTCTTGTTAGGAAAGGAACAGATCTGTTAATCTGCCATCCATATCACTCTTCAGTGTCGTGCCTCGCCCAATCCCTCCATCTAACCATGCGTTCAGTTCATGGTCATGTCTTGCTGCCCGTACTCATCTGCCTCATCTCCCGCATCGTCCTTGCTCAAGAGAGTCCTCAACAAATTCCCGCGCCTAACTACAACAAAGGCTGGTGCTACTACTGTTCTGACGACGACGCACCGCCGCTGTGTAACGCCCAATGCACCATTGCAATTGAAAACCTCTGCCAGCAAGATCTCACGAGATCACAAATCGTCACAGAGCAAAACTGCACCCTCCAGTACAAGCCCCCCGTGGATCCACACTTCGGTCAAAAGAACAATGTGCCTCCCAGCCCCACCGCGTACCAATGCAGCATCACGTTCAATAACATATTGGCTTCCTGCGGCCGTGACGCCGGTTCTCCAGAATCAGCCACTGTAAACGCATCGTACTGCACCACCTCCGGCGGCGGCGGTACTTACGGCTGGGACGACGACGGCTCCGTCATGACCGATGGGCTAGGCCGGTACATCGTCACAACCAACGGCACCGACCAGTGCGGCCAGGCGGAAGCCTCGTGGCACCAAGCAACCTCCTGCATCCCATGGAACGATTCCTGGGTCCCCGAAAACGCCACAGTCACCATCAACACCGACCCGGCTCCCCTCGTGGGCAACGCCGTTTCTCTTGCCGCTGCCTTACCCACAATGAATCCCGGATGCCAGACCGAAGTCTGCGACATCTATCAAAAGCCTTATTACGCCACCACCCCAAACGCGCCCTGGCCGGAAGGTGGCAAGGACTCCCTCCGCCATCGCATCGTCTTCGAGGGCTGGTCTACAGGCGATAAAGCGTATCGCCTGTTCAACAGCATCGAAGACCGCTGCGGCAGGCCTCCCGGTAACTATCAACAATATGCCAACGGCACGCAGACCGTGGCCGATTTCGACCTCCCCAAGGACCTGTGTTGGTGCGTCAGTGATGCCGTGTTCGACGCAAGTGTTGGGATTCAGCTACCGAATGATTCGTCCTGCCCGAAAGGCACGACGTTGCAGCCCGGGCAGGACGTCAACAGGATTGAGTTGAGGCATTTGAGGGAGAGGGGCTTGAAGGTTAGGGATCCGATGAGGGTGGTGCAGAACGAGTGGACGGAGGAAAAGGGATCCTTGGAGGGCAATGCTTTGATAAGCAGAATTTTGGAAAGGACGGAGAAGGGAGCTGGGCAACTTGGATGAGGGGATGGTCCCGTCGGCCGTGGGTTCACGAGAAATGCACAAATTGTCGTCTAATTTTATGTTCTACCTACTGAGGTCTTTAAGTTTCGTTGTATACATCTTCCAACGCAGTATCCTAGTATCTCGCATCGCTGTTAGCATTAGCTTGAACAACTAGTACTTTGTTCTGCGCAGGCCCAAAGCATTCGGCGCAAGTCCCATCCAAGCACACCATTAAGCGCAAGCCTAAGCAAGAAACAAGTCACCATGATATAAGCCCGTCCTATCATCGCCTTTCAAATCCAAAAACAATAATGATAATAGAAACCCAGGACCGTAAGAATCAGACGCCGGCGTGCTTCCCTAAATCCGGCAACTCTCGCTCCTCGATTACCTTATGGGAATCTTATTCTCTTGGCTTGATTGATCGATATCAACCATGTGCTCTTCCCTTTACCGACTTCGAGCATCAGTTATTCACCTCCTCCTCGCCAGCACCATAACCGCCATCATTATCACGACGCACGTCTCTACTGAACCCACCACCAACACCAATACCTTTACCAACACCCTCACCCTCACCCTCACCCTCACACAGCATCTTAACCCCCTTCATCATCGCACCCCCTAACCCCTTCCCCCAACACGAATACCAACACCTCCTCCTCCTCCTCCTCCTCCCCCCTCTCCCAAAACCCAGACCCAATACCCGTATCCGTCTCCGTCTGGCCCACCCTCCCCTGGTGGACCAAACTCACAAACCCCTCCTTCGACTTCGACCCCCCGGCCTACCTCGACATCTTCACCGTCGACCACTCCCGCCCCGTAGCTACAGCACACCAGTCTCATGTCCTGCAAGAACTCATGCTGTTACCGCTCGCGCACAAAATCCACGCCGCGGGGGACGAGGGGTTGGCGGATCAGGAAGTTGAGGTGAGGGGTGGGGGTTGTGGGAGCGAGGTATGTGCCTGTGAAGCGGGGGAAGAAGGAAGGGAGGGCGCCGAGGAGGGTTGTGGTGGCGACGGCGGTGGCGGCGGTGGCGGTTGCGGAGGGGAGGTTTGGGGGGATGGGGGTGTAGGGGGGAGGTTAAGGTGGGGGATTTTAGGGGGGGGGGGTGTTGGTGGTTTGGGTTGGTTGAGGGGAGAGGTTGGGGGGTTTTGTGTGTGGTTGAGAAGGGAGGGAGGGAAGGTGGGGGGGGGGTTTTTGAAAGGGGGGGGTTTCAGAGGGGGATGAGAGGGGGGATGAGAGAGGGGGGATGGTGGGGATGGTGGACGTGTGGTGGATTGGATGGGGAGGTGAGGCGTCGATTGAAGCTTGCATGGTTGGCAGATGATCACTCGCGCTTGGTTGCTTGAAGATTTGGAAGGAAAGGACATCTCAATGGTACAACAGCAAGGCAAGCAGGACAATCTCACGATTACGTCTTCGCATAAAGCAAATTTAAACCTCGTTATGTGGGCATGAGCGAGCAATTTTGTCCTTTCATCGATGGATATCTCTCTGTATTTTCAGAGGAGGAGAATTTGGGGAGAGTCTGGAGATAAGGTATCTACCGTATCTCTAACAGGGATAATATGTTTGAGCTTCGTCTCCATTCTCGTGCCCATCTCCATCTAATTCAGAAGGTCACACAACCTTCCTTCAGGGCCCGTATCCCGGTAAGTCTTTCCAGTCGCCCACATGCTTCGGATTCTCTAATTGTCGCCTCGCCGCAAGAGCTGCGCCGTATGCTCCGCAGTCTCGCTTTGTCCCCAGGACGGTGATCCAGTCTTCGTTGACCAATGACTGCTCAATCATTTTTTTCAGGTCCGTCAGGCCGGGAATCGAAGCTTCTCCGTCGATGACAATGTATTTGACATCCCGGACGGCGTCTCTGACCTCGCCGACTTTGTATGACCGTTTCGGCATGTCTGAGGCTAGATTTGAGGTTTTCGGTGCTGGCCATCGAACCATGAAGTTATGGCTAGCAGTGAAAGCGGGCTTGGCTGGGCTTGAGACTTCCGGTGCTGTCATGACAAGCATGAATTTAGAGACAGCATCGAGAATCGGCTTGAAGTGGGTTGCTTGGTTGTGGCAGACTGGATGTTGAGCATAGAACTCGTCAGGCACAGCGGCGCTCTTTTCGGAGTTGTCGCGAGAAGGGGCATTGCTAGAGGAAGGTCTGGTAGCGGAAGAGTTGGAGGTCAGACGCTCGCGGATAGGCAGGCCACCAGTGTGGACGTCGCTGATAGGAAATATCAGGTCGTCGCTAGAAGATTGTCCGGTGGAGAGGTTGCTGGTACCCTCGTCGTCGTTTTGGGAGCCACCTGTAGGCTTGCCGCTGACAACATTGTGAGTGAGACTCTCCTGGTCAGAAGTGCCGGCACTTCCCGAAATTGGTGCTTTGTGGAGCTCGTCTTCTCCGAGTCGAGTAAAATAGACCTGTCCTTTCATTACACAGGCCTTCGGACACATTTCAACAAGCATCAGATGCAGGTATGCTTTGTTGTAGTCGATAAGCAGGGTGAGGTATTTGCTTTCGGTCACTCTGTTCATTTGGAAGGCTGACTGGATGGCTCGTGAGAGCGGGATAATCATGTGTGATCCGTCAAGAGGATGTCCAGCAAGTCTCGAAGCAGTTGCTACATGCCTGCGTGCGGCCTCATCCCAGTGATCGGGAACAGTGACGGCAATGACCTTGAACCTGAGGGCGGGGTTGTTGTCGAGAGCTGAAGCTCCCATGCGTATAGCGCTCTCGATGTGTTCGCAGATTGTCTCCACGAGTTGCATAGCTTTTTCTTGGCTTGTGTAATATGGCACCGCGGAGGTGGAATGGCGTTCGCTGGAGCGATCATAGAAGCCACATTGCACCTCCTTGCGCAGAATACACTGAAAAAAGCCCTGATAAAAGTCGCCACACGGAATACCGGTGTAAAATTCATCTTGGTCGATGAAGAAGGTAATCGAGAGCCAGGTGGGCCCAAAGTTGAGACCGACTGGAACAACGACAGGGTTTTTGGCATCGGGCGAAGGAATATCCAGATGCGATAGGCTTGATTCTGTGGTACTAATCTCCATGATCAGAATAACTGGATCAGTGATACCAAGGGTTGTCTGCTATTGAACTCGTACTGAACAATATCTTGGAGGAGAGTAAGGTTATGAGTATTGGTGAAGATGAGAAGAAGTACTAGGTAGATGAGTAGAGAGGCTGTGGTGGTAGGATATGAGTGACACAAAGGATTGAGTCACTCTGAAGCTTTGCCCGCTAACAGGGAGGGGTCGTAAGGCAAGTCGGATGTTTCGCAGAAGTCTGCCTTGGTCACTGCTGTCTGTTCATCTGTGAAAAAATCGCCGCCCTGAGTCTACCATGATCCGACAACATATGTATCAGCGAGCGCGGATGGACATGATATCGCCGCTGTGATCAACTGAACAATGGACAACACTTTGAAAACGGCACGACGTGGACTCAAGGTGCTACCTGCACAGCTTCGGTACATGCATAGACCGAGAATTGCCGTACGATTTCAAACACATTGTAAGTTAATTCCTTGAACATTCATTGTTAGATTAGTGGACGAAATCGGTCAAGTGCAGGGTCGGGTTTTTCACTTTTCGGTAGGTATATACTCTCTCACCAATCCTGTGATGGTGGTTGGCGAACAACTCCGCAAGGATTCCGAATACCAAAACCCCTCATGGCATTCGATTCTTCAGACCTGCCTGATTGCGGGGCATTTATGGACTAAGTAATGGCCAAAAAGTACGCAGCCGGGGCAGGTAAGAGAAAGCCATATCTGTGTGGGTGCATAACATGCGAATCATTTCTTCAAGGCAGGTGATCATGCAGCATGTGGTCAAGCACTAACCCGGGCTTGCGCGGGAGGGAGGGCGGTCTCGGGGATTCCTGCGGATATGTACGGTCATCTTACTCGTCTCCGTGATAATGTGTGAAAGACCTCGGATGAGGCTAGCGCTTACATAGTGAAAATAATGGTCAAGGGAAATGGTGTGGATACCTGCTTTAAGACTAGTGGCACGTGACTCGGGATCAGATAAAGAGATAAGCTGAAAATGGACACGACTTTCAAAGCTCACGGCTGTGCGAGTGGCTCGATTCGGCCTAGGGTCTTTATCAAGGGTGTTAAAGGTGAATGATATAACAGAACAGGAAGTACAATGATCAGGGCTCGCGCACTGAAGCGCGTAGTTGAACTCACTGCATCAGGCAGGATCTTGCATGGAAACCAACGGATTAGTATGCTCAAACATGGCATCGTGTTCAGCAATCCACTGAATGCCACCTCGGCGTCCCTACACATTGAAAGGAATTAGCCGGATCTGCCCACCCCGACTCCAGAAATCAGCATCTTCCTTTCTGCGCATAGCTTTTGAAATTTTTGTTTTTCACTCATGTCATGGTACTGACCATGCATCCGCCCACCCACCCACCCATTATACTCCTCAAAGTAAAAAAGGTTTGTCGCCACCGTTGCATAGTAGCCATTGACGTACTCCGAAACGCTCATCAACCACACTGTCCGCTTTTGCACCACAATCCAACCAACCCATTCGTCCAGTCCCTTCATCTCCTCCACTCCCCCACCCGCTTCTTCATAGACGGAGCTCTACTAGCACGTCCAAGCCTTCTGAGTCGTCCTCACCGCAAAGCTTCTTTTTGGGCAGACGGGCCCTTTTCGTGTATTATGCGATCTTCTTCTTGCTGGATCTGGTGCTGATGGAGGGGTTGAGGCCGTAGTCGCGGGTGCGGGTGGAGGTTTGCTTGTGCCCTGGAGGATTTTGTTGGAACGGAAGGGTTGAGACTTGGGTTTTGAAGTGTGTGTGGGAAGGGTAGAGAGTTGTGTTTGATTCGAGACGGGAGAGAATTGGACTTTCAGTGTGCCTTTTTTTTGTAAATCATGTCCTCGGCCTTTGTTTGAGACTTCTGTTTGCGGAATTGCAAAATCGAGGAATGCCAGACTTTAAGCCTTCAGAGTCTTTGTCTGGTATCCGCATAAGCCTATCTTGAAACGTTGGTTTTTGAAACAATGGTAACTGAACTCGCTCGGTTTTGGGACGAAGGAAATGGCATTAGCGGCGGCGTTGAGCCTTCGGCAATATTGATCATCTCGGTAGGCTCAACTACGGCCTAACATCAAAGGATTGCAAAGGAAGAAGCCATATTCAACGTTCCTCTTGTATAGCTCTGCTCATTCTCGGTCCAAGCAGTGCGAGTAAACAGTAGCAGTCTGACAGAGTGAAACTGTAAGGCTTATTTTTATCTTATCAGAGTGCAATGATATCAAGGGCTGCTCTCACGCCTAGGCTGGCGGCTTTAAGGCCTGAGAGGAAGTGACAGAAAAGATGCGTATATCTGGTCGAGTATACATGATCATGAAAGCATTGAATAAAGTATAGCAGATCTTGGTTCTTGGCCGCTCAAATAGTGGAAGGCCTCAAGCTTGGCTTTTAGTGACTGCATGGTCAGTAAGATCTCGGGTACGAGGCTCAACGCTTACGCGATTCCATGACCGTATTGAGCTTGAACAGATTGATTTAGCGGGAGTTATTGGCCACGACTTTCAATATTTGCGAAGTAAGGGAAGTCCAAGGTCTCAAATGGGACCGGTACATGGAAGTGCGCTTGATGTGTCAACACTGTGACAACGCCTACTGGATCATCCCAGTCAAGTAGCGTTCTCTCCTATGCGGCAGGAAGCCATAGCTTTGAAAGGTGATGCTGGTCTTTTAAAGTACCAGTATTGATGAGCAGGAAAAAGAAAGAAAGGGGACGGATGATGACATTTCTCCGTTCAATTTTACATCCTTCAAATTCCCCTACTTCATCTCCTTTCCGTCAGTACGGCAAATTATCATAAGTCTGTCCGCACGGCCCCGCGAAATCCCCAGTACTCCTGAACGCAGCGTTCGTGTCATTCGAATACGTCAATCCTTCGACAGTCCCTTGCGGACAAATAGTACTGACACCCTCACCACTCCCCGTGACGGTATCGGCCTGGAAGATTGCAATGTCAGCATACGTTTCATAATGCTGGCTGGCAGAAGTCTTTGAGCACGAAAGCTCCCAAAGCTTGCCATCATCATCATCATCATCATCATCGACCCGAAAACATTGGTCTCTG
The DNA here is from genome assembly GCA_033085395.1 of Xanthoparmelia taractica. Taxonomy (NCBI): domain Eukaryota; kingdom Fungi; phylum Ascomycota; class Lecanoromycetes; order Lecanorales; family Parmeliaceae; genus Xanthoparmelia; species Xanthoparmelia taractica. Next base: position 48,786 of record JANQBS010000109.1, on the reverse strand, counting down.
GCTAAAAAGTAAACATACCTGATCAACGACGCATCCTTCGTAGAAAAACCAGTAGGCTTGGAAGCAGTATGGGATCTCGAAGAAGCAGGTATTGCAGCATGCTTCTGCAGAGGCGCCTTGCGGTGTATCTAAAGCGTATTTGCTGTTTCCTGACGTGCTGACCACGCCGACTCCGTTGGAGAGGCCGTAAGGTAGCTGTGGTGTCAAGGTCGGAATTGGGGTGGCGCAGGCTGTGTGACGTATGTCAGCCTTGGGAGTGCACGGGAGACACGATGGACTGTGGCTGGGTGGATGAGAGCTTAAAGTTTATGCTGGCTTACGGTAATAGGTCTTGGAGACCACTGCAGGAGTCGTCTAAGATGAGTTAGCTCCAAGCTTCAAAGTGTTGGGTTGCACGTCTTCTGGAAGCACGTAGTAATGGAAGCCACATACAATAACAGTCACGGTGGTTACAACTGCTACCGTTGAAGTCGATAATTGAGTCGTATTGGAAATAGGTGTTGGAATGCTTAGACAATCGCAAGCACTGGAGATGGCGGAGGAGGCAACGGATGTCAGCCAGGTAGGAATTGGGGGCTTTGCATTGCGTTGAATGACCTCGGGTACTGCATCCACGCTGCCTTCCACCTGTCCACGACGAGCTCGAGCTGGTGCGGTAGTTGCCGGAGGGTTCCCTGGCTCAAAGATAACGGAGGTCCTATTACTCATTGGTTAGTACGAGGAGCCTGGTGATAGGAGAGCGTCTCAGGCACTCACGAAGCTGTTCCGCTGATCACAGTAGTGGTAGTGGTAGAGGTGCTGGTCAAGAGTCAGGTACCGAGACTGATTGATTCTGAGCGTGCGAGGTCATTCACCTGGTCGTCTTCACAACAGAGATGGTAGTCGTAGTAGTGGGCACTATGCCAAGAAAGGATGAACAGAATGGGGTAGCATTATGAAGCTTGAGCGCATCAATGACTACGACAATCTTTGAACATTGTTGCGGCGTAAGGTTTCGTGCTTCGACGCCGTTGTTAGGTGAGGCAAACACGGTTTGGACAGCGAGCCAAAGCACCGCAGCAATGGAATGAGCGGTACGCATCACCGTGGGAGAGGATCTAGAATTTAATATGCTATAGCTGTACTGTACAAATGGTGAAATAGAGGGTAAGTGAAGTCATGGACGGAAAGCATGGTGGTGAGGCAGGAAAGCAGGGTTTTATAAACACCACCCGGGAACGGAGAATATGGACTAAGCTCCTACTTGAGTGAGACTTGGGGAGTGAGGGAATGGAAATTGATTGGTTGTGAATCCATCTCGTATTGATTTCGGCCCTATTCGGCGTTGTAATGAACTCGAGGTCCTGTATTTGGCAGCCGACAAATGTGACTAGGACTCCGATTATTGTTGATGGCAGCATCATTGTATTCACCTTGCCGGCGTGCGGGGTTGGTTGGCGGAAGGCGTCCGCTACGACCCGTGTTCGCATCGATGGCACCGAAAAAGGCAATGCCGACAACGAAATCGTCGTCAATTATAAAATAGTAGCGGCAGTGGCAAAGCCTTCAATAGCCTTGCATTAGTTCCTGGGGACTTGGAATTCCGGGGCTCTCTAAATAAAGTAGATACTAATTCGACGTATGATCAATATTTTGACTGACTTGTAACACGTTTTTGATCGTACTGTGTATGCTCCTCTCCTTCCTTCAAAATCGTATGTCCCTCTTATCCTGGTACATTGTGATAGCATTGGCCACAATTATGGCGCGACGAGCTTTCAGCATTCATTAGACGCATCATCAATTTGATATTTTGGAAAGGAATGAATGAGATAAAACCTCATCTGCGTACCAGTCCCGGCCCTCTCCAGTGTTAACCCAAGAGCAAAGGACACAGCATGTTACGCCGTCAAGATCAGTCGGCGCCAATGTGGAGGGATGAAGGGCTTCCAGAAGACCGCTCTGTAATCTCTGAATCAAAGTTTCTTTGGCGAGAATGGCGAGGATGACGAGGATGGTGAGAATGAGATGGTCTTGGAGAGAGAGGAGGTGAACATCTTCGTCTTTGCGTGCAACATTGACATACCAACATTTGTTGAAGCGGGCGAAGATCCCAGCATCTTCGTCTGCAGGAGTGCTTGTGCTGTCCCTGGTGCCACTCAAGGCCATTTCAAGTCTTGTAGGCAATAGCAATCATAGCTCAAAGAGCATGGAACTTCCGACGCTTGGAGCCAGCTTCGACGCGCGCATAAGACAATTGGAGAGACATCTGGAGAACAGAGTCGGTGTAGCGCTCCTTGCGTAGATGACCCTTTCGTGTCGCCGACTACCTGACCTACTCCAATAGCCTGGTCGTGAAAGTTCTGGCCTGGCGATTGTCCGTAAGATCCGCCGGAGCTGAGGTGGAGGGGCCAATAATGGCATGCGCAAAGGTAACAAAGAGGATGGGGAGACTCCACTGTCCTGCGGCTGTCGATACTCATCTCCTCCATCCTCCAACTTCGCTCCGCACCGGTACCGAATCAAGAGCTTGGTAATGTCTCACTTCCGTCGCATAGTAGCGTATCGCCACAAATTTCTTGCCATTGTTCATTTTCGTCGTTAGAAGCACTACTGTCCTCTCGATTTCAACCCTCCTGAGGTCCGGAATCACCTTCATATGATTCCAGTTGGCGGTCCAGAACCGAGACTCCATGCCGGCGTAGCCTTTCCTACCCCAGAACAGCTGATATTGTTGGCCCTCCTCTTCGCCCTCTCCACCACGACCATAGCGCTACATATGATCTCTTCCCTGCCACCTTCGGCCGATGCATCAACGATGTGAAGGTCTCCCAACTCTTCCTTATCCACCTTCTTCTTTCCACTACTACCTATCCTGCCCGAGCCCGTCACCTGCGACACGGGAACCGTATGCACGAATCTTGCCACAATCTCATTCATCTCATTTGTGAGTTCCAAGACAGCTTTATTGCCTGGATTCGGCATCCACCAATGTTCATGACCCCAAATCGTTGTCCTCAGCCTTTGAGACCCCGAATCCTCAAGCTCCAGCCGCTGGATCATTTGCATGTTAGGCAAGTGAGTATACGTTATCGTCGTCCCAGTCCCGTGTATATCGAATCTTCCCTCCGCCAGTGGCTGATTGAGGCTCTCGTCGCTCTCGCTCGTGGTGATGATGACATGCGGCTTGCGGTTCATGAAGCCGCCGGTCTTGTTGGTCCGGATTTTGCAAACGGGAAGGGTAGAGGTGTAGGTGGTAGCGGACTCGGAAGAGTGGTGGCGGAGAGTGAGGAGGAGGTGGTCGGGAGAGGTTTGGTGCAGGGTGTAGATGCTGATGTGGTGGTTGGTGTTGGCGGGGTGGTAGATGGGAAGGATGTCGCTGAGGGCTTGAGGGGTATAGGGTGGGAGCTCGTCAGACATTTCTACTACAGTCGGAGGAAGATTGTCAGTTGAGTCTGTGAGATATATGTATGAAGGTGCTGTTGATTCGTGGGTGGAGGCGGGCATGATTGACAGAAAGAGAGCAGTAGTCGTCTGGGTGAGGAGTTACCTGTGGTGGAATCTGTAGGACTTTTATATTGAACTGCTTGCTGCAAAGGTCTAGCAAAGGCAAGTTACCATGCTCGGCCAGTTAATGTAATCTTACCACCCTCGTGCAAGTCTGAGAGGAATGGGAAGTGCAGGGGGCACCTCAGGCAAGGCATTATCGACCCTCTTAGAATAACCAATAAGGAAGGTGAGCCGAGCAACTTGTCGTAAGAGGAAAGTTTCCTCCTTAGGAGTCAAATCGGATAACGCCTTCCTCGACAATGTTTCTCACCCTTTCTCCTTGATTTCTACATCTAGGAAGCTGAACTAATAGGGTACTGGAAAGCAAGAATTTACCAAAATTGAGACTAGGTCTTTCGAAGAGCGAGCTATCCTGACCATACTGTTGTATCTCATCTCACTCACAGCTAGACACTTCTCAGTACAAGTTGCTAGTAGAAGGGTTCACCCCCCACTGGGCTAAACCCTTCTACCTTAGGCTTGCCGCGCCAAGAGGACTATAGGGAGCGGCGATCCAGTCATTCTTGCCAGCCGTGAACTTGCGCTGTTCTTTCAGGAGAAGGGAAAGCTCGAGACCTGGGTCAGCAGAGGTAGGGATTTTGATCACGGTATGAGCACTGAATTATTAGGCAAGATTCATGACGAAGAGCTCTTTGGATGGTCATGCATATGCGATATATGGCAATATTAGTGTACGATCAAGGCCAGGCTCATTGGAGTACTCTCGTTAGCAAGCTCAAGTCTGAATTGATGTCAAGGAAATTTGGCATGAGAGCTGCATAACAAATATAACATTCTAGTGGGCTGACCAAATTATAGTACAAATAACATGCACGAACAAGTGCCTAATTGTCAGGATAGTCCTTAGGCATACCGCACGGGACACCGTTGTTCTGCGCCTCGCTCCCCTTGAGGTAGCATTTTGACGATCCCTGAAGCACAAGTCCCACGTACCCGTTCCCTACGGTACTCCAATGGCTATCACCGATTTGAAAATACATGGCATCAGCGTACAAGGGGTAGCTCGTGACGAAATCCTTAAGGATCGTCAACGCAGACTGGTAAATCCCCCAGGTCAGCTTTTGGTGGTTGGAACTTTGCGCAAAGACTTCGACGGAGGCGATTCCAGCGGCTGGGTCGAGATTGTTGACGGGAATTCGGTACGTCTGCGCTCCGTCGATGGGGCTGTCGCCTGTCGGCGCATTAAGGTCCGATGCCGAATTAGCCAACATGGCATTCTTGGTAGCATTGCGCGCGCCGTCGAGACCGGTCGCGAAGATGGGCTGGCCGGTACCCTTGTTGTAGCCGTAGTTGCCGATAGGGTCTATATAGACGTACGTGGAGACACCGGCGCCGCACCAGAGGTAGGGGAAGTAGCCTGATGGGTCGGTGGTTGCTGGCGGAGGAACTGCGTCTGGATCCGTGGGGACTATATCGTTGGCAGTGACGGGGCTTTTTGCAGGCCGAAAGTCAGGTATTGTCTCTTGGCAAGAACCAATGGATATGCTTAGCATTTTTGGTGACTCACTATCCAGCAACTACGTTCGGCGCGTTGCCGCAAGGAATATGGTAAGGATTACCTCGCCTGCTCAACGCCTCTTTACGGACTCCCGGGTCGGCGAGCGGACTTGCAAGGACAAGAGCTGGCGTAAGACAGGCAGCGAAGGCAAGTAATGAGCGACAATTTTGGAACGGAGACATCTTCAATGAGTACTATGATACTGGAATCTGCGAGCGTCGGATTGGAAGTTTGGCTGGCGAGTTAATGTGGGAGGGTCTTCGAACGCTTTTGTACATGTTGCCCTCGTGGCAATGTTGCGCGGGTATTGTTTTTCGCGTTTTCCGCCCGTGTTTCGGGAAACATGCGATAGGCCCAAAGGGTGTGCGGTTATTGCTTAGTATCTTGCAAACAAGAGAGCCAAGTCTTGGGACTCATGGAAGAGGGTCATGGAGTACATTTTTAGCATTGTCGCCAAACTTTGATACGCCTCACGATATCTCCTAGAAGATATTCGGTTGACGCGGAAGATCCAGACTACTGCCGCCAATTCCACTATAGCTACGGCGTAGCCGCAATCTCGGAACCCAACGACAATATTGATCTGAGTAGAGGAAGAGACGTGGCCTCTAGAACTGATCAGTCATCCTTGGACCAACCCCAATCTTGGATCAGTATTTTCTGTGCAGCTTTCCTTGGCCAGCCACTACACTGCTCAGTACCTTGCATGAAGTCAATCAGCACCTCCTGTTCAGCCCGATCAGTACACCAACTGCCACCTAGAGCGCAAAGGTTAGCAATGAAGAAGACTCGACTGGAAAGCGTTGCGTAGCCTCCAGACCGGTACACCCAATGCTTACACATGATGATGGCAAGACTGGCAGTGAATCTGGCTGGTACGAAGCTGTTACAAAGCGCAATACCGCACAGCATGCGCATGTAGAAAAGAGCAGTCTCCTACCACGTTACTTTAGTATTGCAAGGTCATTCGGACGATGCATCGATTGCTCACATTTATCTCGGCGACAGCAGATTTCATCTGAGGTCCGATCCGTGGAATGTTCGGGTTGTGTGCTGTCAAGATTAGCTTTGCTAGATAGAGAAAGTGGTCTGCAACCACTTTTACCACTTTTTAGTATTAATGCTGACACATTTGTGGATGTTGACCAAAGCTCACCGTGCTCGTCGGTGGCAAAAGTCACCTCCGGGAACCAGAGATTGCGACTGGGATCACGCGGCTTGAAATATAGAGGGTCGAAGCTGCTTGGACGTGTGTTCGGCCACTCTTCTAGGAGTTGACAAAGCTCTCGCCATCTGGCAGGAGTGGGTTCGTCTCCATAAGCCCACTGTAATGTTTGCGCACAAGTCCATAGTGCCCTATGAAGCCATAGATCAACACTGAGAGAAGTATCCAAAGAGTCAAAGGTGTAACTCTCTAAATCGGCGCGGACCGTGCGTTGTTGGCTACAAGCAGAGTAGATCTCTTGGCGTAGATACAGCCAAAAAACGGCTCTGCGTAGCTCGGATGAATCGCGACCGCCGCAAGCAGGTAGGAAGGCCGATGTTGCCATGATGTGCCGCACAGAATCATCACCAACTGCAGCGCTCAAGTATCAGCACAGAGTCTCGAGCGGGCGCGCACATTGAAATGGCATACTATCTATGTCTTCGTAGAGATGTAGGATGATGGTAGTCATCAGAAGATTGTCATCTTTGATGCGATCAGGATCGTCGAGCATTGGTACCATCAGCCCTAGGCATCTATCATGATAGCGTACCGCTTCATAAGAATCCAAGTCGGAGACACGGCTCAAATGTAGCGCTGATACCGCAAGGATGGCGTTCATCAGCAAAGGGCTGGAGGCACCCATGCTCGGCGCTATTTTTGTGAAATGTCTCCTGCTGTCTCCAACATCGAACTGGGCGCAGTATTAGCATGACGGAAAAGGGGTCTGGCCCAGATCACAAACGGACCCACGCGGCTAGATTTTGAACGAAGTGCTGTAGAAGACGGGACTCCTCAATGCTTCTCAATGGCCATACTGACATTGCATCGCTTGAAAAATGGGAACGGGGCCTAGGTCTGAAGGTATCAAAACTTGGGCTCTTCTGAAAAGTCTGAAACTTCAACTCTGGTGATAACTCCCTACGATTTCGCTCAAGCTGTGTTGATGCCCTTTGCTGCGATACGTCTGCCTCATCGAGGCTAGCTGCGAGGCTGGGGTCCAGCAGAACAGCATTCTTTACAGGCTCTTCGATAGCCATAGATTCAGTCTGATCAATGTTGCTGGAAGTTTCATGAGTTGGGGACAGTGGGTAACATGCCGTTTGGTCGAATGGTAAGCTTTCTCCTGGGCTCTGCTGGTCCCCTCTCGGTGATGCCATATGGGCTGAGGAGGAAGTGCCACCACTGTTATCTGCTGCATAGGCACTGAGCACGTTTTCGTTCTCATTGACGAATTCGACTACGTTTTTTGTTCACACGTCAGCCTTTGTGCACGGCTCAAGCAATGCCGAAGCATCTACCTTTAATATCCAAGGCGTGCCATTCTTGGTCCGGGTCAAAGAAAAATTCGTATTTGCTGTATTCAACTGGAGAAACGTCGTTGAAGGGGCAAACCAGATTTCGAAATCTAACGTTGTACCCTCGTACGCAGACGCGACCGGCGGACAGGCATTGCGAGCATGTATGTTGTCCATCGCCTGCCACTGGTCAGCTGAAATGCAGCGAGTCACAGGTGGATGCCGTCGAATTGGAAAAGAAAGCTTGAACACCAGTGCTTACATTTCAGATGCCGCACCCTGCAACTGGCGCTGTGTAAGGAAATTTTTAACGATTTGTCTTCTCAGTGACACTTTGACGGCGAGTTGCATGAAAGGGACGGCATTAAGCTCACCAGTCGGGCATTGAATTAGACTCTTTGAGCGTAGAGTGATAGAAGGGGATGTACTATGTGGAGGCGACGATGTGAAGGACACGGATCTGGTGGATGATTGGTGTTGCTTTGTAATCGTAGAGTAAGATGACGCGCAGTGCCAAGAACCACAACTGTGGATCAGAATCAGAATCCTCTATAGAGATGCATACAGATAGTTTGCTTGGGCTGATGGATGATATTCCCTCAGTTTTGGTATACTACAGTCCTTGGCCCAAGATTGAATGGAGATGTGGAGTCAACGTGACATGGTTGCCATTCTCTGAACTCCAGCCGAATGAGGAAAGTTTCCCCTTCGAGCCCGGTCGGGCAACTTTCCCATAAAGACTCTCAAACCATAACGAGCTGTGAAATTACTGGACTCTGCTCTTATGCTACCTATCATAGTCTCCTACAAGGTGTCTGTGGTGAAAGATTGGTGGCGCTGTTCGGGGCATGCGAGTACAAGGATCCGATGGCTTGAGATACCTGCTGGAAATCTTCGGAGCACGCGATTGCGAGTATCTGATGGATTGATATAATTACTGATGTCTTCCAAGTTCTTCCAGTATGTAAATAAGCTACATCTTACAAGTCTGAGCCTCTCTTGACTGCCTTTGCGAGAGACGCTGGCGGAAGCCTTCTCGTTTACCTCCACTATGTCTGAATCCCCACCAGAGCTACCGAGCCAATATCGTTCACCATCCATCGACTCACAGGTAACCGAATTGATGGAAAAAATCGACGCGCTACAGAAGTCTTTACCACCAGAGTACAGAGAGCACGGCCAAGACGCCTCTATCGGGCAAGCTCGCAAGCGTGCCATCGCAGTTGGTATACTCTTGACCAGCCTTGTACGGGTCTGCCTACACATCCTATCAACCATCCTCCACTGACTCATTTCCAAGATGATTTTAGTCGTTTTTGGTATCGAAGATGGACTGATCATCGGAGAATCTATTGGCGTGAGTGGATTGAGCCAAGCAGTGTGGACACTAGCCTCGTACTCGTGAGTCCTTCATGTTCGATTCACTGATGGCTGGCTGACCGTTATCTACTTTTAGATTGACCTTAGGCGCCCTCATTGTCATGACAGGCCGGCTTTGTTCCATCTATGCCCACTAGAATATCCTGTTCAATGGAGCTGCATGGTGGATCGTCTGCTTTTTTATCAACGCGTCCTGTAAAATTCCAACGTATCGAATATAGCGAGGGCCTTGAGTGGTATCAGCACGGCGATGGTTGTTGTCAATGCCGTTGTAACTATTGGCACAACCCTTCCTCCAGGCAAGATGCGCAACCTGAGTCTAAGGGTTTTCCGATGCGGGGAATCCTGCGTGTGGATAGGCAGGGGTCCAGTCAGAGGCTATCGGTCAGCGCTGTACCCCAGTATGGGCATGGCGGCAGTGGCGCTCGTAATTTGTGCATTGGGTGTGGGGATGCCTAAAGATACAAGGCAAGGGCGTCAAGGAGAATATGCGCTCCCTATCCGCAGTGGGAGAATGAAGGAGCTACCTTGATAGTAGGAACGTCACAAGAGATGGATTCGAAGGTATACCTAAGATACCCATCACTCTTACGTAGCTTAGGGGTTGACCTTATCCAACGACCGCACACGGATACGGGATTAACTACTGCCAAAGCAGGAGAAGCGATTGGAACCCTCATTATATAATCTCGACCTTTCTTCATCCATTCAATATTACTGTATCACAAAGCAGCACACTCCAAAGCTGCAGATCTCGGGCATATGCTGTGCTGAAGTACAAGACGGCTAAGAAGACGTGTCCTCCAGTCAAGTCCTCTCACTAAGGTTCAGAAGAGGACATTCAGATCGACCGAGGGACATTATATACTTCTTACTATTGCGCGACCCAGATCTATCGTTCGACAGCCTCAACCAGTTGACGCTATCGGTCATCCAGCCCCTACGCGACCTCCTCCTCAGCCACGGCCACCTACCCTCGGGAATCAGTCTTCATGCACTCAATCACCCTTCTTGCCGGCTGGCCGCTCCAACCTCCTCCAGCCCCACTCCTCTCTCAACACCTACCCTTCCACTTTGGTCTTTGGATCTTTCGCCCCTGGGTACCACCCACAGCACAATGGTAGAAGTGGGCTCAGGCCGGCAAGAAAGCCTGGTACCCGTGAAGGGGCGAGACACACTGTAGGGAGATGAGGCTGGATGAAGTGGTAAGGGTGACATGAATACCTCAGGAAAGGCTAGAGGCTCTATATTCTGGCCCTGCGACGGTCTGGAAAGAGACGGAGCTGGCAAGGGGCGATTGACATGTGAATCGTGGGGGTAGAGAAAGTGGATAAAAACGCTACGCCATTGTACCAGCCCCACTGGGAATCGAACCAAGTACATGTTACCTCCTTAGTACACCAAGGACAGCTGGGGGTCAGGATAAAGCGGGCACGCTACAGGGGTAGGACAGTTCGGCAGCGAAATGATGAGAGGAAAAGACATGGACTCATGCGGAAGCTAAGAATGGGAGGTTGCGGGAAAACATAGCCGGGTATGGCTGTTTCAGGGTGGCGGCTCAGCTTTTGGACATGAAAGCGGAATCTTGCTACGCGATAGAGGGTACACGCCTATGGATATGGAAGGGGGCAGGTGGCACCTAGGTGCTTGGTAGCAGTGCCGGGTGGCAGTGCCGAAAGTTTACGGTAGTTCTGCTAGATTCTCTGTCTAGGTCTCCCCTACTATCAGCATCCTATCGCAAAGATAGAAGGGAATTCCCGCGGTGGCTATGCTACTAGTAATAGACGGGACAACATATTCTGACTGCTCCTGTTATTACAGGGGAAAGTGTTAGACATCGGCGCACGGAAATACTGTTCCGCTCGAATAGAGGATCCAAAGGTCCGGCCAGCTGCAGAAGCGCAGGTTCCTTCTGTGGTTTCACTGTCAAAATGAGGTGAAGATATGTATCAAAGATTATGAGGATACGCTTGTCACATCGAGCGAAACATGAGCCGGTGCCCAAGGTCAGTGTAGGCCGAGACGTGGGATAGTCTGCACGGAGAAATATGGCGCAAAGAGACAAACAGACAAACAGAGCCTACAAGTCCAGAGCAGGTTGTCCTGCAGACCGCATCTCCAGTATTGCACGACCCCGAAAGATGGGATGGAACTTACCCGATGCTCCGATAATCCAATGCCCTCCAATCGAGACAAGTACTATGTATATGCACCATGTAGGAGAGTCTGTCAGTAAACGAGACTTTACTGGCGCTGAGAATTGTCCTGGCAAGGACGAACAGAGAGGGGCAGATCGTATCCTTCGCGACGGACGAGTAATGCGGTGTACCTGCAGGCATATGGCGGTATGCAGTGGAAGTGGATGGTTAGTCACAAAGCCGAAAGGGTTCAAAACTCCCATAAGGGTACCCCTACATAGCGCACTACACCTGGTCACACATTAAATAACTAAACTGTAGGCATTATCATTCTGTTTTATTACCCTTACCTAACGACTGCTTCTGACAAGACGTATAGGTCTTGCTAGAGGTTCGTCTGTATACCATTTACCATTACGTTCGATTTGGGTTCGTTGGCTTTGCTGATGTACGAGTACGAGAATCTCTAAACAGCACTTGCCAAGTAGGCTTGGTAATGACATGCACACTTGACCTTCCACTTAGATAAAGTAGTACTGCGGAAACATTCACCGATCGCTGACCGTTTATCTGAGAGAAGAAAGATTGTGAGTATAGTCAGTTGGCGGGATGTACGCCTCGTGCCATAGACTCAGTACCTGCCCATGCACTGCGCCATTATCATACAGACCTGAAGGCTAAGTACAAGAAGCTGCCTGACTGATTCCACGAGAACTTTTACGGCAAATCGAATTACAAAAATCAGAGAACCCCATGCAATCGAAGGCGAAGTGCCGAAGAAAGTCCCGCGCTACATAGATCTAGCTGGGTCTATGTAGCACTAAAGGGCCTCGCCTTGAAGTTTGTCTCATTCTGTGGTTGGTTTGAACATGGCATCCAGTCTGTGAATTGTGTCACGTCTCTCTCATCCTTATTCTGAGCTGTACGATTGCAGTCACAGTGTCGAGCAATTCGAAGCATCGTTTCGGCGTATATCTGCACCTTCACGCTGACCGGCTCTTCTGGCTTGCTGGCTTAACAGGCAGCCCCACCACATCAGCAGCCAACTTATTCTGCGGCCCCAGCACCGTTTGTCCGCCCAAAGCATCCGCTGCTGGGACACCTGGACCCAGGCACTTTTTCAACACGCCATCAGGGCCCAGCAATTCTGCATAGATTTCGGCAAACGTCATTGTGATTCGCACCTCGAGGTCGAACGTCATCAAGGTGATAGCGCAGCTTCCGTGCTCGGCTTGTATTGGTAGAACGTCTGTTACGCGACGGGCTTTGTAATAACCGAAACTGTGAAGTTCGAGTAACGACTTTCCGCTAACGAGTCCGTCAAGGGCACGTTCGCAGTCCGACTTGGTGGCTCTGAAACTGTGGCCTTCGGAGTGGTCGTAGCATTCGTTGTACGTTGTAAGGCGAGTTGCGCTTAAGGATGAAGTATTACCTGGCGTGATGGATGAGGCGCTGGGAGTGGATAAAAGGTTCAGCTGTATGGCACTGCATGTGACCAGCGGTAGGACTAAGAAAAGTAAATGAAACGAGATCATGGTGGATAGTACGCCCCAAAAACAAGAAGAAAAAGGAACATTATTGCACCAAGAGGGTGTTCCGGTGGAGCATATATGACCATATGTTGATTTTGCGCTTGGCCTAATGGTGCGGTGCGGCTATGTACGAATACGCACATTTGACACTTCGCTTGTACTGTTGTATGCACGCATAGTTCTTACCGCTTTCCGTCCCCAATTTAACTGTGCCATGCTGTACAGACGCTGTCCCGATCGCGCGCTCAGCGTCACGTGTTAGCCATCGCCTTCAGCAATAGGCTACAAGATGTTGCTCAGTTGCATTGCCGGAACAAAAAGCGGAAGACAATATGCACTAGTTATGAGACTTCGTTTCTCGGAATCACAGCGGTGGCATCTGCTTTTGGCAACGTCGATTATTGGTCAAAAGTAACGGCACTTTTAGCAGGGAGGAGGCAGAAGTGAATTCGCCTACGAGTAGCGTTTCTTCCAGTGCGACTTTTTCGCTCGCTTAATTGCACAACAAATACAGTGTCTCACCGGCTTAGCTTTACCTGTCGTTTGCTTTGGCTTCGCCCACTCCGAAGATAAGCCCACACGGGAGGACTGACGCTGTTGGCTCTTCAGAACCAAGGCGAACCAACAGCATTAATTGCATTGTTAATGCCCTTCCTTCATATTAGCTGCAGGAGCCAGGAGGCTAGCGCCTTCGTTGGTATCTTCGTAATTGTTTCCGAATCTTACTGTTCCGATTTGGTGCCATAATTCGGGGCAGAGCATCAATATCCTGAATACCTATCTAGATTCTAGAATCAGTCAGTGAAGGTTAAACAATTATTTTCTGCTGGCTCACTACGATGAGCTAGAACTCTTACCTGGTGCATGAGAGATGCATACGTATTTATATTTCACAGTGACTCCATTGCTCGCGCCACCTACCTTTATGCCTACCCGGGAATAATGCCTCAAATATCCAAGCTCTTTACTAACCCAGAAGCAATCCATACATGGCTCGGCTCCTTTTCTGACCTCGAGGATTCTCCCGCGGATTCTGGCCCGAAAGGGTTGGTCTAAAGCGGGTTTCTAGGCCAAGCTTCTTACACAGGCATTCGATGATCTTGATTCCACCCATAACGACGTCGACTTCGTGAAGATGCATGTCAACGACCCAAGGGCGCTGAAGGGCAGTGTTTGGAAGGTATCAGGACAAAATTGTTCCACCGTGCCAAGGATGAAACAGGGTGTGCTCGCTATGTGATAAGTGGTTATGTATTATCAGAATTGAGATAGTGCAGAGAAGAGAGGAGAGAGGAAGAGCTGCGTAAAGGTAAAGGGAAAGGGAAAGAGGAGGAGACTCATAGAGGGAAGGTATCTCCCAGGCCAATAGCGCAAATTGGGACGATCTTTGTCAAATTGCCCAGGATTTCCGTCAGCAGTATGGCGAAGACTGGAAAGAAGCTCTGCGCAAGATGAGAGTTTGACAGCTTCCGAAGTGACAATTGTTAATTCCACATTAACTCGATTGGCCATTATCCTCGATCCACGGTACTGTAGATTTATCAGTTCCCATGTTATTCCACAGCCAATATCAAATTTGTAAATGTCTTACCTACATCTTCTCCGGAGAAAACCCGTCCAAGTCGCATGTTGCTTCCCTAAAACTCGATCGTATCATCTTTCACTGTCCGAGAGTTCTCTCAAAGCTATAGCCATGGAGTATCCTAGGCTTGATGGTGTAGATTGGGCTTCGAGGATGTCGTAAAGCAGCCGGTCAGTTTTGCAGCCGCCGGCAGGCTGGAGATTATCTTTGTGGAGGCTCTGGTATGCCATTGTAGTAGAGATGATTCCAGTGCATCGAGAAGAGAATTCGATAGCACGATCAGACTCTATGCATGCTTACGAAGTAGACAAAGCAAGGGGGATAAGAATCTGACGGTGTGCTTTCTGGCAGCACTGAGACGCTAGCTATCTAAGGTAACGTGGTATCTCGACAGTACCAAGCACGGTAGGGTATTTTAGGCGACACATGGACCTGCCAATTAACGTTAGGCCAGTATAGAGGCAAAACCAGCGGCAGGACGTATTATTGCCTCTGCCGTCTGCCACAAAACGGAAGACTCGACCATGCTCTCTTTTCACAATCTCCATCCATCATTTTACTGAACATGCCATACACCATTTCGCCAGCAACGCCTGCTGACTTGCCTGATATCATTGCTATCTATCATGCCGCATTTGCAGACGACCCTTTTATTGGACAGATAATGTCCAACGTCCCACCTCAAGTCAAGCAGGCTTATGATATGCACTGGTACGGACGTAAATTTGAGATGAGCCAGCTCAACGGAATAAGGTTCAGGAAGGTTGTTGACGGAGATGGGTACAATCCTTGGCCACGCCGAGCCCGACAAGTAGACCATCGCACTCATCTGTCGCTAGAACGGCGCTAGCTTTCGCAAAATGGCAGTACCCATATACTCTGACGCCGGAACAAAGAGCGGAGAAAGCACGGCTTGATAGAGATGAAGAGTTGGAGCATCCGCTCCCAGAGGGATCGAACAGAGAGCTTCACGATGTCTTCTTTGCTGCCTTGAGAGAGAAGAAAGCGAAGTGGATGGATGAGAGTAAAGACTACTGTACGTCCGAGTTCGATATGATAGATTTCTGTGTCTATTCCGAATCAAGCACCCGGTGAGGATATACCGTACAAGAGGCTTGAAGACGCCATCTAAAAGCAAGGTGCCTTTGCCGGTTGGCAATATTGTCAGTCATTTCATTTTCTCTCTGTCGTCGCCGCTTATACAAGTCTTTTGACTGTCCTAGTGCTGATCAATTGTCATCAGTGCTTCATATTCTCGGTGTCTCACCTGCCCATCAGCGCAAAGGCCTCGGTGCCATGCTCATTGGCGAAGGCCTTGCCGATGCAGATAGAAATAACGCGAGGACATACATTGAAGCCTCGCCTGCAGGCTATGAGCTTTATCTACGCCATGGCTGGGAGCAGGTTGATGAGATTGTGATTGAAATTGGTGAGTATGGAGGGCGTGGAGTGGCGACCGAGAAGCTGCTTTTGAGGAAGCCCATTGGTAAGTAAGGACTGCTAGATATTACATACCTGGTGCAGCACACATGTAAATAATATATCCGGAATGCATCCGTGAACTGATAAACTTTTAAGTGATCTAGTATTGGCAACGGTGCACCAACTAACTGCTCCACCAACAGTCATGCTGCTATTTTTCACTAGTTGACGGTGCAGTCTGAAGTCCAATAGTCAATCATAGGTCTGATCTTGACCTGAAAACTGACTGGTGCACTAATATTTTCGACGGTTTCAGACAGATGTGAAGGCTCAATACTCACATCTAGCACTTGGTACATCATGGCCATGGAAGCCAACTATTTCATTCATTGCCCACGCTGTAAGGGCCCTGCGGCGATTTAAAGGAGCACGCGCCCCGCTCTTGAGAATTCGTTTCCGGCAGTCTTTTGCTTCAACTATTTGAACGTCTTCGGCAAGGTCAATTCCGTTTCCTGATTGGTTCTCTACTCAAACACACCTTTGAGCATGGGTGTTGTTAGCATATAGCCGACGCAAATCTGAATGAGGCGCCTTTCATCCCAACAGTCCGTGTCAAAATCTTTATACGCGACAGTCATTATGTGTTGAGTTTTTTGCTTCGGATACTGCTGTCTAACACGTTTTTCGTCTCCCACAATATGCATTTATCCTCGAATCGCCTTTGTTGGGTGGCCTTTACGTTCGTGGTGGTGGCGCAAGGAATTCAAGTCGCACGTATGTGTCTTTTCATTGTTTACAACAACCCTCTGCTGAGGACTTGCGCAGATTCACGGTCTGTCCAGATCGGTCCTTACCTCGTTCAAAACTGCAAATTCAACAACAAAGACATCGCTACTTCCATCAATGCCCTGCAAAATGTCCTCCAGTGGGTCATCGCGGACCTTGATTCCTCTGGATCGAGCGACGCATATACGACTTTCTTCAAACACGTTGCGTACGCACCCTATGTGCGCGACGTCTTTTCCAATATCACCAAAGGTGCTTCAGTTCCCCCACAGCCTGGGAGAATATTCGAACCACCTATATTCTACTGCGTAGATGGCCCAGACCAGGTCACTTTCAACGAGAGCAACAGCAACAAACAGGTGGACGTTTTCACACGATGCCGGACTCATGTTGGAATATCAGCGATAGCTTTACTAAGAACACCATACATTGCGATATGTCCGGCGTTTTTTAACCATCCAGTCGTGCCGACTATGTCACCTGCGAACTGCTTTCCTATCGATCCACAATTGGACCGATACGCCTCGGATGGTAGAAGCTCGCTCAACTACCAAGTGTGGCATATAATGCATGAGCTGGTACACTACTATGTTTATTCGACCAAACATAAACGCGTCGATGTTTACTCAGTCAATGCCTGTGTAGATTTATTCGGTGGATACGCGGTGTTGAACCCGCAAAGCTATATTTACTACGCTGCGAGTAAGGGAATGACCCAGCTTTTGTTCTTCTGCTGCCCCTACGCCCCAGCTAATCGATTGCGGCAGGTATACGATTTGGGTGCGTGAACTTCCCAACTGTGAGGACTCGGCCGCCTGGCCACCGTGCTGGCATAAAGCTGTTGGAGGTGGATGCGAATACAACTAGTTTTAGCGCTGACGAGAGCACCGCGCTGGCGGTTGGGGATGCGTCGGTTGATGCTGTGCCTCCTGCCTAAACCCCCAAAGATGTTGATCCGAATCGGGCAGAACCTTGAGCAAGTGTGATATAGTTTATGGGTAAGGTGGCGTCACCAAGGTTACTGGAGCATTCGCGCCTTTAAAAAAAAGCCTTGGAGCGAAATTTGGAAACGGAGAAATTATTCATGTCAGCATAGACCGTTTGGGCCTTGGCTTTCCCGGACCAGATGTAGTAGTCAGCGCACATTAGGTATCTAGCAAGACAGCTCCATGATAACCTGGCCACGTCACCGTATTGTTTGGCGATCCCAGCGTGACATTGCTCTTCAGCCAACAAACATGTACTGGATCCAGGTTCAACCCATGTCCCCACGAAACCCCTGTGCACGCGAAGGCTGGGAAATTCGACGTTTTCGTTTGGAAGTCAAACAATGCGCATGCATCGATGCAGTCGGTGAGCGAAGTGACATTGTTGATGAGCTGCATGTCCCTGACATCGCCTCCTTGGCCAGTGTTGGTGTTGCAGAGAATTTCGAAGGAGAAGGAATTTTGGGGGATTTGCGAAGAATCTGTGATGGGGGGCTTGTTGGTGGCAGTGTACGTGGAGCCGTTGGCGGCGGGACAGCTTAGGGAGGAGAGCGCAGTTGGTGTCGGTGTTGTTGTGGTGATGGCGCTGGCTTGTGTGATGGTAGTAGGTAGGTTGCTGGTGCTAGTTGTGGGTGCATCGCTGAATCGAGAATTAGGAAGGACCATTGTAGTGCGTGAACGGTGGGAGGCAGGACACCGGAGCTTACCCGGTTGAGCTCGACTTATGTTGAGCCGCCAGACCTACACCAAGTCCTACACCCAGTGCCATAGCCAGACATACGACAGTGAATACAGCTAGCGCCCAAAAGGCCTTGTGCCTGCTTATATTCTTTGCACCAGGATCAGACTGATTTGGCTGAGTAAAGGCAGGATAACTTGGTACTCCCACTCCCGTATAGTAGCTGTCAGACTGATTGGACTGATTTTGCGGTATAGAATTAAAACGGCCTGAATCAGCTTCCGCAAAGTACTTGTTTCCGTCTGGTTGAGCGGCAACTTCTAGATTCATGGGCAGCTTGACTTCTAATCCGGACTCGGCCGCCCTGTTCATCGTTGAGATCCTGGATGTGAGACTCTGATTTGAACAGTCACCAAGTAGGAGTAGATGCAAAAGAGAAAGAAGAACAAGGGAGCGAGCAACAGGTGAATGAATGAACAACTCCTTTAATATACTTTTTGTGGCTTTTATTGATTTTTGGAAAGTGAGCCTTACATGAAGCCTAAATGGTCTCAAATAGATGTGTAGCTAGCTTCAGCTGTTGAATTCAGCCGTTAGCTGAAGACAGAGCCTGGGGCTGATACCTGCATGATCCGCAATTTTTCCACGCCACTTCGCTTACGGGAATCCTGCAGGATACCCAAGTTGTTTCATATCAGGGCTGATTCGATTGATCTTCATTGAGTGGTTCAATGCTTTTGGCTTAGTGAAATGAAACATGAATGAGCTTTGTAGATGTTTGTCTACGGCGAGGTATAGGGGACATCGATTGCGCATTTTGCGAGAGGTTGTAGTGGTTGATGTTAGCGGTGCCTGTTGAGGGAAGAATATTTCCTGTCAATTGAGAATGATCACAACGTGCGCAGAATTTCCGAGAACATAAATATACAGTCAGAGTAGCTACGAGGAGTTCGGAGACTTTTTTACTTAGATTGCCGCGACTTCCAAGTTCCCAGCATGCAGGCAAGGCTATGCCCGGGCACGCCGGGTTACAGATCGGCAGGGGTAGAAATCTTGCATATACAAGTACTACGCACGTCTACCCCTGCCGAGAAAAGAGACAACGACACAAAACCACTACACCATTGTACCAGCGCCATTAGAAATCGAACCTAATATGATTCTTATTGAACCTCCACGACCGCCAAGCTGTGTGCCCGGCTATGCCAATGACCCATGTAACTCAAATCTTCCCTGTACCGCATTACGCGTTCAACTCCCTACCCACTATATAGGCCCACCTAAATGCTTTGTGCGCTTCCTTCCCCCTTTTTCGGTTAAGACATTACATCAAAAAGCGCCCACGATCCTTCCTTTAGACTTTGCATTTCAGTTTACCTCAACTTCGACCAGTGGTCCAACATAGGTCTTGTGTGCGACCATGAGATAGTAGGCTATACTAAACAAGATGACAGCCCCGAAGACCAGGACACTATAATTCATAGATGCCGTAGTAGTTGGCGTTGCCGGTGGCCAAAAGCTGAAGAAGATGACGATGATCATGTACACGCAGGCTGCGATGTTTACTGCGACACCCAAGGTCCCTTGGATTCTAAAGGGGCCCCAGTACAGACCGATCTTCCCGAGTGCATCTTGACTTGAGCGACCGATACCGCCAGTGCAGCGGCGCCAGAGAAAGAGTGCGCAACAAACGAGGTATGAAGAATAGAGTCCACTGACAGTCAGCGAGATGACATTGTTGAAAGCCACCGATGAGCCGATGTTAATCAGAGTCAGAAGGCATGTGAATACGGTTGTGAAAGAGGTCGCATGAAGAGGCAACGAGGTGCGTCGGTCAATCTATGCACTGGTCAGAGACATCTCGATCTGCCGGTGCCAACACGGGAAAGACTTGCTCTGCTCAGATAATTGGAGTATGGCAAGCCATCATCTCTGGCGAACGACCAGGTCATCCTCGACGTGGATGCGAATATAGTCGTCGTCGCACAGATATACATGAAAAGAATCACGGCGACCATTCCGGAGCCCCCAGATTTTGACCCTGCAGCTTGCGCAAATACCGCCATGAAAGGATATTGCGTGGGGGGGGTCGAAGTAATCTTATCGATGTCCCCAAGACAAAAGACCATTGCGATGACGAAGGCGAAGCCAAGTGCACCATTGATTAGCACACCCAGAATCATCGATCGTGGCACAACTACAGCAGCATTCTTGACCTCTTCCGACATGTGTATTGCTCCATCTGTGCCTATGAAGGCGAAGACAAGACCTGTCAGACCCACGAAGCAGGACAGACCCTGTGTGGGCCATTCTCCCGCGTTCGCGAAGACCGTAAATACCTGTTGCGGAGAGCTGTGGGGGGCAAGATAGATTAAGGGAACCATTATGGCAACAAATCCCACAATGTGGAGTATCAAGATGAGTGCCTCAATCTTCGCCAGGATAGTGCTGACCAAGGCGTTGATGCCAAGGGCGCAAATCGCCACCGCCCAGGCCATAAGAGTACCATGCCAGTTCTTGGGGTTATAAGTGGGGCAGGCTAAGATAATCACTCCTTGAATCGACGTTGCAGTGAGAAGGGCAGCTGATGCACTAAGTGCTTGCCAGCCAAGTACTGTGAGCCACCCCGTGATGTAGCTGAGGACGTTCTGTGAAGACTTGGGTGCTAGCATTGCAACCCAATGGTACTGGCCTCCCGCTGTTGGCGCACTGTTAACTTCATCAGCGATGATCTGGCCTCGTATATAGCACTAATATGTACATTGATACCAGTTCGCTTAGTGTAGTGAATATAAACAAGATGCCAATCCAGACAAAAAGGAAGCCATATACCAATCCAGCTGGGCCTCCGCTGGAAGTCATCCGTCAGACAGTCATCCGAATTTTAGAATACTGGGTACGCACTTGCTGAGGCCGACGGTGAAGGTCCTGTAAATTTGGGTCAGCGAATGTTCAGTATCGAGGAATATTTATGCGCACGATAGCAAGCCCTCCCAGGTTATCATAAGAGCACAGCTAAAGCCCAACATTGACCAGAACCCAAAATTACGCTACAACTGTCAGCATGGTCACCACAATAACCTCAATCGAGATCGCGCACCTTTAAGACTTGCTTCTTACCCAGCCGAGCAAGCTGATCCTCATCGCCATCGTAGTCTCCTCGAGGTTCAATATCAGCACTCAAATCTTTGACCTCGACCTTTGATTCTAAGAGATCCGTGTCTTTCGGGTTATGGAGAGCCCGATCTTCCTGTGGACTTCTCATTATGCCTAATACGCAATGCTATATGAAAGATGTCACAGAGATTAGGGAGGAACTGATGGAAGGAACTCAAGGGGCTACAAATAAGTAGAAGAGGAGAACACGCATGACTAATGGTGGGGAATGCAAAGATAGCTCTCCGAGGTGCATTGAAGGACGCGATAGGCGGGGTATCTTGCAGCTGCATTAAGATGCGATTGGTTCGTCCCTCAAGCCAAGTATGCAAAGTGTGTTGTAATCAGTAGGGGCTCGAAACAAGGATGGCCTACATCCAATGAAAACTCAACAGCAAATTTGAAGGCTGATCTGCGTTTTTCACACGGTACCTACGATATACGTACATATGGGCGATTCGATTAGACGATAATAAGCGCACAATCCAACAGTAGCAGAAGTGGCCGAGAGGACATCAAGTGTTCTTACTGTGGCTGGGGGCGAAGCGTCTGAGAACTTCCCGCCTGATTGAGAGTGGTACATTGTGACAGTACGGTGGCACAAGTCTATTGCTGGGAAAGATTGAATTTTGGAGCCTCCGGAGACTCGAAACTTTCAATGGCATCGGATACAATCAATCCAAATCCCTATTCAAGAGTAGGTGGCGCTCCGAGTATTGATCAGACATCATTCTTCTTGCGCACGTCTTCTCTGTAAATGATAGGTATCATGATTCTTTTGATGCAGGGTATGGATTTGGCTCGAGCAGGGAGTGACTGGAGCTACTGCGACAAAAGGGTCGAGTATCGCTGGCCTACTGGGTAGGATCATAATGCTTGTCTCTTACGCTCTGAAGTCAGTCCTAGGGTCCCCATCCTCAGTTTTGTACCTGAACGTCAAGCTGACCCTCTTCCACCCGGGCCCTCTTCCCTTCGCACTCCTCACAATCTCATGCTGCCACTTCCACCTGCTCTCACCCCTCATGACCATCAAGCTTCTTCCCAGCATATCCACATCGAATCGTCTCCCAGTCTTTTCCGCCTTACCAGCCTTTCCACTACGCACAGAACCATCAAAAGGCTCCGTCAATTCATGAAACCGGATTGGACAAGCGGACAGTAGACTGAGACCGACGACTGGCTCTCCGAACTGAAAGTTCTCGGTATGCGCAGAGATGCCTAGATTGGCGGTGTACTCATTAACAATGCAGTACTGCGGTCTTTGATTGATGGGAAAGACATCCGCATCCATCATGCGCTGGATAAGCCACTCAAGCTCTTCGAGCATAGGCGGCGCTTGATGTATTT
Organism: Xanthoparmelia taractica; assembly: GCA_033085395.1. Lineage (NCBI taxonomy): Eukaryota > Fungi > Ascomycota > Lecanoromycetes > Lecanorales > Parmeliaceae > Xanthoparmelia > Xanthoparmelia taractica. Next base: position 26,229 of record JANQBS010000109.1, on the reverse strand, counting down.
CGGGCTTTGTCTCGCTTGGGGTATCAGATTTGGGTGGCATGAGGCAATATGTACCTCCAAAGTGCATTGTACGGCGGCTGAGATCCGTTCGCCAATTGCATTTGGAGGAATCATTGAGGAAATCAAGTATGACTCGTTCCTCAGCAGGCTTTATGAAGTCAAGGAGCACGGTCAAGCCTGGCACGGGCGTTCCTTTGACAGTGAAGGCTTGCCTTGCTTCTTCACCGGATCCAGATGGGGAAGCCAACAAGATTGACTCTGCACTTGAGCGTTTGCTGATGGGTTTGAAGAAGTCATTGATGGCTTTACGCTTCTTGCTCGGCTGCTCCATGGTACACGCGTTGGATGAACGGTTCTCCCAATTTGCCGCCTGACTAGATTCTTATATGTTGTCCATTGCATTTGCAACCCTAAAACAAGCAAGCTCCCTATCAATATTCTATGTTTGAGACATGCATAGGACTCAGTCTCAGTACGATGTCTTCATCCACCCTTGAGCGACATGGTTGGCACAGCACTGCTGATACTATCGATCGCTGGTGGCAACAAAGATAATGACGAAGATTTCAGGTCTAACCCAATTTATGCTAGCACTCTGGATCTTGCTAGCCCTAACCCTAGATCTGAGACGCAACTTGAAAAGCGGTCCCATATGAAATCTTTCTATCAGTCGTCCCAACAAGCTCACAGTGCATTAAATGGCACGGCTCTGCGTTGTCTGCCCCACGCTATCTCGACAGCAAAAAAAAAAAAAAAAAAAAAAACAGCTTACCATCTCTGTAAACTATTACCTGGTAAGATCCCACGTCCTCCCGGATTCACCCGGTATCACGACACAACCGAAGCGCGCAAGAGACTCTCAGGATAGCACCCCGAAGGTGCACAGCTCTATTAGGTCGATGGTGCTAGTCAACAACAGAGACTGAGTGCCTGTCTTGCGGGATCTCCCATATACAATGCGTCGCAGCCCCAAAGAGTACCCGAGCTTCCACAAGTCTCGGTTGACCTTATACAGATGGCTGGAAAGAAGCCAGTCTAATAAAGCTTACACTCCGAACTATTGGCTGCGTATTTGTTCAACATGTAAACTACGAGGGTTGTTCAAAAAGTGCTGCGTATAAAGTAGCTGGTCCTCCGGGGTGCTTCTCGTTTCAGAAAACAACTTCCGATTGTTATTTGCGTTCATTGTTGGTCCGCCTCCTTCGTATGCTCAGATACGTGGCAGGTTTCAGATTTTTTTCAGGAAATAAGCAGAGAGTGCTGTACAGGATCTTAGACAGCTGCTTGATTATTGGAGGCAAGATCAGTGTAATAGCAAACGGCCACTAATATAACCGAAATCAAAATGATCCCTAGACCCGGGATATATGAGTCCTTTGGTCGTCTGGGCGACTGAAGACTGGCGGTACCAATTCCAGCATACTATTTGTCATTCTTAAAGCTAATCTTCGTAGCCAGCTCTGGCAATCGCTTTGTCCAAGGGTAAGTAACATCAACTGTCTCGCTAGTACAGGCATCGTGAGCTAATGAGAATGTCAGAGTAGGCCATAGAGTGCAACTCTAGCTTCAGTGAGCAATGGAAAATTGTTGACAGTGCGCAAAATGATGAGAAGATAGGACGGAGATACTCGAAGACGAAGATGCCACGGATCATATGGTTTGGTAAGTGTCTTTGCGTGTGCTTTGTTGTTGAAGGTCGAAGAGCTAGAAAGCTGGTTCAAATGCGGCCTTCTCGAAGCAATTGCATGAATTTCTAGCTACTATCAAACTTCAATCATTCTCAGGAAACTCCTCTCAAGCCTGCTATATCGAAATTCGATCATGAAGAACATTGTCATCCAGTGTTTATCCAGTAACATCCTCGGCTGCATCTTCTATGGCGGCAGTCGGGATTGCGGCATCTCGTGTTCGTTTCAATGTTTCCAGCACCGCATCTATGACAGCACCAGTATGAATAAAAATATGGAGTTGTCATCGGGAGACCAGTAGTGAGCGTGTTGTCAGTACCGAAGGTGTGATTGTCTGACACGTCTTGGATGCTGTGATCTGAGTATCTGAAGTCAGTATGTATCTACTTCGAAACCAAACAGTTGACGACTTACCGGTTTCCTGAGTGGCATAGTCCTCATAATGATCATAGTCAGGCGTAACTGTCTCGTGGGCACCGCTGCTGCCGAGATTGTCGTGAGACATGGCTATACGATCTTCACATTTTGTGTGTTAGCAATCGCCGTTTTTGGAGAATACTGCATTCTGAATTACCCATAGAAGTTCTTTTGGAAAGAGAACCTAGTGAGCGCTTGGGAGCAATATGTTGTTTCGAGAGTTGAAAAAATGGCATCTGACCAGGATGAAGCTCATTGCCTGTAGGAGAAGACTGAACATGTGGAAAGAAGGGAAGAGATTTTATAAGTACCACCCAGTCTGAAGTGTCAACGAGACGTACCGCTAACCACACATTCTTTCAATGCCGTGAAGCTGACCTGCGCCATTTAGGATGTGTGTTAATATTCTCCATATTACCTCCGCTTTTCGAAGCTTGTACAGATGAGGGGGTATGAAGCAGTTCAATTGACTCGCGCTGTAACTGACCCATAGGCCTGGCTTGACACTGGGAAGCTGATAGGACTAGCAGAACAGGGAAGGCTGATTGCTACCACATAAATGGTATTAGACAGTCACGAGGTTAATAACAAAGTATCAACAGACTGGGATGCTATGTTTTTTAGATCAGAGATAGGATCGTGGCGAGCGAGGGGGGATATTGGTCCTTGTGATATTGCCTCATGTATTTCGGGATCTAGACGATGGCCACCGCTCTAGATAGCTGGCGTTTACAGTGAACGCAGAGAGAGGGTGCATTAAACGATTCGATTCCACCGTGAGCCGCCCCATAGATACTTTGAACTTTATGCCCCAGTATGACATTGTTCAAAGCGTTCTGCTCTCCGCTTTTCAGCGGAAACAGTGGACAGACCCTTGGCTCAAGCTATTACTAGCAATGTGAAGACAAAGGTTTGTATTCAAAAATAATCCTAAGCATGCTGCAGCAGCGCCCAACGGATGGCTTTGCGGAAACCATGGCACATCTCCAACAAGTCTCCATCGGTCCTGAATATCCTTCATGTATGATGAAGCACCGTCTATGACAGGGAGCATGACGAGAACCCATGATTACGCAAAACATGATGAAGAGAATTGCCGCATCGTAGCCGCTTCTAACCTTTACGGCCGTTACACACCACCAATCAAACGGGCGTTTGAATAGGGCTGGTTTCTCTGACCCCGTGCCGATTGGTCAATGCAAGCGGGGTATAAGAAACAGATCCATCAACCAGATGCAGGATGTTTTCGCAATGAAAATATTGGCCCAAACAGCTATGCGACTGAAGAGTGCATCTTAACCTTTGGCTGTACTAGAACTATCAAAGTGGAGAAGTCATAACAACATTGTCTGTGGGACTGCTAATAAGATTTTATGCATACAAAACTTGTGAGTATCATGGACGGGAGCGAGGGTAAGTGGGTACGTTCGACTGAGCGCGCTAAGCATCCAGTCAATGTTTCGAGCTAATGGCCTAAGGTGGCCCATTCCCAATCGCTCCCGCAGATGAAGGAGGCAACTCTGCATCGAACGGTCACCTGTCATGCTGGCTAATGTTTTGATTTAGGTCATCTTTTTAAAACCGGCATGGACAGCTAGGATGATGTACTTCTGGATTGCAAAACTAAGAGCTGACTTTTGTTTATTGCCAAGCTACTGAGGACGGGGAATGCCTAGATTACCAAGTTAACATAGGATGTCATAGACATTAAGCCTATGCTCTCACTATAGAGAATGAAAGTAGAAGAGGAGGGAAGGGGTTTCTGAAGGAAGAAAACAAGGTCTGTCGCTGTATTGAAACATCAGCTCTGTCATTGTTTTGCTAGTGACACGCTTATACAGAATTGAAAGCGAGAAAGATATACACTCCAGCCTAAATATCCGATGCTCGCTAAGGTCAACAATCTTGCATACAGCTACCTTTGTACAATACTGCTACCAAGTGTTGTCAGGATGATCCTTCTGCCAATCACTCAAGCTCATTGCCGCCGCCCCTGCCCCTACCGTCCACGCCACACACTCATTCCAATCCAAACCCGCAGCTGGACATCCCGTCAGCGTGTTGCTTAACCACTTGTTGCAAGTATCGCTATCGACCGTCCACTGACAGCTATCATCGATCAACTTGATCCCCAGGTTGAGATGAATCCCTGACGCCAGCCAGTAAGGGGGAGGATTGTTCTCCCAGTCCCTTGGCTCGCAGTCGAGAGTCTTGTTACCTCCCGGCGCAGACTGCGCGTCGCTGCAGAAGAAGGTCGCTTTGAAAGAGTCCATGTTTGAAGCGAGTGTCTGGCCAGTAGCTGCCAGACAGCCGGATTCCCCTTTACATTCCGGACCGCAGAAGACGCCGATGGCGGCTTCGAAAAAGACTGGGTCCGGTACGTAGCCAGTGGACTTGTCTTGGTTGGATGCGGCTTGAGGATCAGCGGGAGAGTTGCACGAAGGCGCTGCGGGTGCACCGGTGGGGGTTTTGATGGGCGGCAAGAGGGTTGTGAGGGGGGTTTTGGAGCCGGCGCAGTAAGTCCCCATCACAGGACCAGCTTGCTTTGTAAGGGTTGATGTGCAGCCGTAAACTACTGTGCCTGGCCCGCTGGTCGGAAGGTCTGTTTCGCTGAAGACGTACTTGCCTGTTGTAGTGGGTTTGACAGGGCGAAGACTAGAGGCGGAGAGGCCCATGGTACAGATCTGGTCGCTAGGGTTCCATTTAGAGGATGGCATGGTGGTGTAGCCGCATATATTAGACCCCGTCATTGTGGTGTAAGTTCCCACCATAGTCCCGGTGGAGCATTCACAGAGATTAGCGGGAAGACAGTTTTCGACGCCTCCGTTGCCGCCACCGTTTAGTTGGCTGAGATCAACGTCAGCAAATGGGATGTGGTCCCGATTACATGATGGTAGACTTACTAGGGCACGCAAAGTGGATCCATCGTTATCTGTGCGGCATTCGCTGCGGCGACTGAGGCTTTAGAGACGGAAGCGAGAGAGACTGCGGCTAGAGACGTCGCAGCGTTGACACTGGCCGTAGTGGTAGAAGCTGAGACAGTCGCAGGCGAGGAGGACAAGCCACTAGCAGATCTGGCGCTTGAACCAGAAACAACAGACGATGCAGGTATGGGACCAGAGTTGCTCATTGTTCCCATGGATATCGAATCAGTGGCCGACATTGAGGCCAAGCAGGAAGGGGGAGGAGTCTCGTCTGCACTTTGATCTTGGCGTTTCTGCTTTATAGCTCGTCGTGGGTTGGCAGGGGGAGCAACGATTTGATTACCCTTTGCTGGCCAGTAGTGCTTGTAGGTATACAACACTCTATCTTCGATCCACAGCCTTACCATTGCATACTGAACGCCGTTGCATCGAACCTCGACAGGATCGTACTGGAACAGTGCTTTACCAGACGATGTCCATTGTTGGGAAAACTGATCAGACTTGGGGGTGTAGTCGACAATGAGTGGGACACCATTCAACGTGCCGCCAGTGAACTGGCCACTTGAGGTTCTGGTGCCTCCGAAGATTGTTTGGACCTTTTCAGACAGCTGGGTAACTTGATTTTGGAACATGAGGACACCCGGCTGGGGGTTGGCTCTAACACGAGGTGTCATGATGATGGCCACTGGCTTCGTGTCCGGAGCAAATTCACTATTGAGATACTGATTAAGACCTGGAAAGCCAGCGGTGCCGTCTCCGGGGCCCAGTCTGTCAAGAACGTGGGCTTGAAAGTTGGCCTGATTGACGACACCGTTAACCGCAAACGAGGGGTCTTCCCAAAGATGAGACATCCATACCCCCGCAGTGGAAATTATTATTAACGACGTACAGCCGTAAAGACCTTGGACTGCAACGTCAAAGCGGTTCGTGGCGAGGCCGAATGCAAGAGCAGATGATGGGAAGTTGGGGTCTCGTCTGAGGGGTACCCAGCCAGCGACAACTGTCATATCTCCATACTGGGTCCACAGGTAAGAATCCTGGTCACCAAACCAAGGGAAATCGCTCGGCTCTGGCAACTTCCGCTTGGCCAATTCTTTGGCATAAGATCGAGCGTGAGGTACAATAGCTTGGTTCTTGGCTGGCGGAGAGAGATTGCCGTCATAAGGTACCTCCTCCCATTCTACCAGTCGTGAGCGCTTTACTTTTGAAGCCGGGGATTGATAAGCAGATGGTGGATCATTGTCGACGCACACGGCGCAACCAGTCTGCGCGCAATGAAAGCCTCCACTCGTTTGCGAGGAGGCTGTAGTCTGGGTGCCTGTAGAAGCCAAAGAGGTTTGTGAGCTAGCCATAGAAGTTTGGGAAGGACCGGTCGAGGTGCCTTGTGCACTTGATGGTCGAGTGCTTGGTTGGTTGGTCTTTTCAGGGTCTTCAGGATCCTCCTCAGGATAGTAAGGTGTTCCGTCTTCGCCGATCGTTATAGTGGGAAGGGGCCCTGTCCACCCAGGGGGAGGTTTGATAGACCCAGGGGGGTAGACGCCCGGAGGAAGATGAAGAGATATACCACAGAAGAGGCAGAGACCAGGAGGACAGAACTGCAAGACACATTAGCGACGCCTAAACAGGGTTGATAACATTGATCGGGGCGCTCACCCAACATGTATGAGACCAGAAGAGCGGGAACGGAACGGCTCCACCTGTCGCTTGTGTGTGCCCATTGCTTGAAACGCTAGAGCTGTATTCATCGTAAGCTGGACTCGTAGTACCCGAGAAGGTAGTAAGTCCGATGACGTTAGCTGATGACTGCGAAGCCAAAGCTGCTGTAATTGTGGCAGGTTCAGCAGAAATAGGCACGGGGCCCAGGTAGCCTGCGCTGCTTCCCGGACTTGCCGAATTTGAGCTTGCTGGCTTTGAACTTGCCACTGTCGTGAAACCGGAAAAACCGGACGAAGCGCTGTTCACACTGATTGCGCTTGACCCGCTTGATGCTGTCTCGCCACTTGCGGTACCTATTGTTGGAGCAGCTGTGGGAGGCGACAGGATTGGTGTGCCGGGACTAACGGTTGGGATTTGCCATGCTGTGCCGCCTGGAAAGATAGTGATGGGGATGGTAGATGTGCTGCTGGTACCATAAGTGACGACGCTAGAAGTGGTGAGAGGGGTGGTGAGGGTTGTCAAAGAGCTGATGACTGTCGGCAAGAAAGTTTCTACGATGGTCGAAGCACTGGCGAATCCGCCAGCGCCTGGCACGATAGAAGTGACGACTGAGGCACCCGGGGGTAGTACCTGACTGGCAGATACTGATGCAGAGACAGAAGCGGAGTTAGAAGCAGGAGACTGCCCGCTGTTGGATGAGCCTGGTGCCTGTGCATTTGAGGCTGATGAGGCGGATGGAGGCTTGGAGCCTCCGGATGTCGAGATCACGGGCTGTCCGCTTGATGTAAAAGGTAATACTGACCCTCCAGGCTGGCCAGACGACGCAGAACTTGCAGCTGCTCCGCTCAGGGCGGAATTAAGGTTTGAACCTCCGGCCGTGTAGGACGATGCGGAACTTGCGGTGATGCCAGCTGACGCAGAGGAGGGACTTGATCCTCCAGACTGACCGGACGATGCCGAGTTCGCTGATTGTACCGTCGATGCTAAAGCGGTACCAGAGCTTTCGGCAGGGAAGGAGGCTGAAGAAACATCTGACAGGCTATGAGACGCTGAGGCAGTGTTCGAGCCTCCAGGCTGGGAGTTCACTGACGATGCGCCATTAGACTTCGTCATTGTAGCTGAGCCTCCAGGAGGTCCGCCAGATTGAAACGATGCCGAAGATACACCACTAGAACCCGTTATAGGATTGAAGCTTCCAGATGATCCTCTTGGTTGGGCGTACGCAGAGGATACTCCGCTAGATACCGAACTAGATGTCGACCCTCCAGGTGGACCACCTGTTTGACTATAAGCGGACGACACACCACCCGAAGCTGAGGTAGGTGCCAATCCCGGACCTCCCGGTACACTTGGACCGGATACAGTCGAGCCAGCAGAGGCGCTCGATGCCCCCGGACCCGACACTGCTGATGAGCCACTACCACCACCTTGACAACCGGTAGGAACAGATACTGGTGTGGCTGTCACGGCTGGTATGGGTGTAGTCGTAACTACCGTAAGAGCAAGGCCAGGAAAGGCGGGGAAGGTGAATGTGCTTGTTGTGGTAGGGAGCGTTCCACTGTAAAGAATTACTGTTAGCTGAGGGTATTATGGGGGGTTGGCATCCGAGTGTCATTAAGAACTTACTCGATGTCAATGGATGTAACCGTCGAGAAAGCTCTATCGGTAGTGACTGATGAATCCGACACTCCTAATGCGGGATAGCCGGATGGCGGGTTCTGTACTTCGTATGTCCCGGTCGTAGTGGTAGCGGGGAATACCTTGATGCGAGTAAACTTTTAATGGCTTGCGCAGTAAAGGGATCATCAAAGCGCGTACCATGATGCCAACGCCACTCGATAGGGTGCCACAGTTGGCTGTGCATGTCCAAATGGGATATGTAGCAGACGAGCTTTTAGAGTCCGTGAAGATCATGTAGGAATTGGTTGTCAAGCTGCAACTCCTTAGCAATATCTACCAAAGATCATGGAGGATAGGCGGCTTACCAAGGAAATTGCCCAGTGACTGTAAGTGGGGGATATACATGTGCAGGGACAAGTTGAGCACTGCCCGTGGACACAACTGCCGACGCACTCGTGGTGACTTGGCCCGATACATTCTGAGCATAGACATATATGGCGCAGAGGAAGAACGAGAGGCGCCCCGCCATGAACATCATTGTGCGGAGTAAGATACAATGCAAAAACGAAAGAAAAAAGGACTATTGTTAATCAACAACGAGTATGAGAAAGGGCCCCGAGAACTATATATTCAGTGAGAAGAAAATCATTCAGATTACGAGAGGGCTGTGTAGACTCAGGGAGTCTGCGGCGAGTGTTGTTGAAAGCCCTTTTGGCCGAAGGTCTGGTAACGAGAGTGTCTCCATACGCCAAAGGACGCTGTTTAAGATTTCCTTGTAGCCAACATACCAAACTTGTGGTGAAACCGACAGAGGACGACGATTTACAACATCTAGTACTAGACCAACATAGTTTTAAACTGTCCATTTGCCTGTCCCATGATGGAGAATGGGGACAGAGAGTGTTGGGAAATGATGCCAAGAGGCAGCAACGCCTCAAGTATCATCTTCGCCGCAATTAGGTGGAAGACAGTTCGTCATCGAAAGATCCCTGACACTGGCTGAGTGCTCCACTTGTATGTCCAGCTAACTAGATAGATGGAACCCAGCTGAGGTCTGTGAATAGCTGCGCAGCTGTTGGATATAATGCCAGGGTTGTTGTTGCAGTGGCACGGGTTTAGCCGTTAGGCTTTTTGCTGCCGACGTTGCTCTGAACAGGGAAGCATAATGGCAATGAAGAGTATAGGGAGATTCCGACAGGGAGGCTCCGGTCTCTATACCTTACCCCTAAGACAAGTCTATGAAGGTTATAGAAAGCTACAGAGCTGTAGAAGTACATGCTGAATCAATGTCGAAAATGCGAGCTTTTTTTCGTGGGGGTTGCGCGAAGATGATGAGGAATGACCATTCGCTCGCTTGTAGATTTTTGCGCGGGAATCTTTAACAACTTCTTTGGGGGCGTGGGTAAGATGCGGCTGAGTATTGGTTTCAGAGTAAGCTGAAGACATGAGACATGCCATCTGATCTTGAAAGGGTGAGAAAGAGTTAAGACCAATAATAATGAGTGCTTACATATATTTGGTCAAGGTTCTTGAGCAAAGTGTGCAACCAACAGGGTTGGATGAAGGATTGCTCTGCTGAGGAAAAAGGAGGGTTTTTGTTGGTGGGATAATATCAGCGGCGGCCGCGTTTCGTTAGGCCCCATCCTCCCCTAAAGTACCCCTATCAACCCTATCAACGACCCAAAGCGCCACGATGCTGATGCGTCTTCACATAGATTGGATGATGACCCTATCGAGCAAGCTGGCCCATAAATTTATTGAATTGCACCTTCTTATGTGTTCACTGCATCTGTGGTCTTGTCATACCACAAAAACATTGCCAGTCGCGAACCTCATGGTTCGCACCTCCCATAGGCCCACCCCAACAACCGCAACCGTTTGAGCGCCAACTATGCCAGAAAAACGTTTCATACGCCTCAAGGTCGGTAAAAACCAGTATAGTCCCCCAGTTGTTATAGACTGCTAATGTGTGAGAACTTGTTGGCGTCTTGGCCTTCAACCTATGCTCGAATGCTCGAGCCACATTGGCCTCGCACACAACCGGATCTTTAAGGCCAGTCGCTGTGAACATTCTCACGCCGAGTGATACTTGACTGTCCCGCTACTCCTTGTGCGCAGGTGACGTTCTCGACTCCGCCATTGGAGCCCCAACGCCTAGAGCACTCGCGCGAGCAGCTTGCATGGATCAATGGTTTGCATAGTTATTTCGCTCCCTGAGAGCGGGACAGGACGAGCATCTTAGCCTCCCGGATGGTTCTATTGCAATGGTTCGCAGCTCAGCCATGAGTGATGGAGGTGCCCGCAATTTCTTGGGGGCAGCTTTCAGTGGACTACTTGTCGCATTCAGCGGCGGATTATGGCGCGACTCATCAACAAACGTCGAAGGAGACTTCAAAGTTCGAGACGATGAATTTACAGTCCCTGTTGTTAATATGGATGCGGCCCGGTACCTAAAGATCAAAGGTCAATAGAAAAAGGGGTCCGAGTCCAACACACGCCAACTGACAAGCGTGAATCCTGAAACATGCCAACTCGCACAACCCCCTGCTTTTGGAATGCTTCAGAATCAAGGCTTTATGCTACCTACACCGGCACTTCTGCCTGGCGGTATGCCATCAGACAATTGGCATACCGAAAAGAAGCCGATCGCCTTGCTGCTATGAGGATCGAGGCGTTGGATTCTGCATGCCGGATGTTAGGAAATTGAAAGCCACAAGGGTGATATTTTTTGGACGAGTTCAATGCTTCGATGTGCATGTTGACAATCGGAGCTCTCTCGGGCTTACTGCGTCGCTTTAAATCTACACTCCAGCTTATTGCACCGATGGTATACCCTAATACCAAGATAATGCATCTGGCCATAGTGGGGATCCGCGGAACTCTCTCTGGCATCGGGATATGCGCTATTACTTCAATCACTGGGGGACAAAGAGCAGAGTAGAGCGAGCAGCAAGACTATCTCACACGAATTGACGAGTAGCCTGTGGCATCGCTCTATCCTGGCATATGATCCCTTCCCGACCCAACATCATAGACTCCCATCCGGCGACCAATCGCAACTCACCGACGGAGACACCCGGAACAAACTTTTCATCTCGCAATCCTTCTTCTGAAGTAGTCCGAAATGGCTATAGCCGATCATAAGGGTCGATCGCCGAATAGTCTTGTATTCCAAGGGAGATGGTGTCATGTCCAAGCAAGACACTTTACAATCTTCCCTCAACTGTCGGCCAGAGCTACGGTTCTCAGACTAGGATCCGGAGGCAGGATTCATGTAGTGCCGGCGAGTAAAAGCTACATCAATAAGAATCTCATCGACTCTATCACGACTAAAACTTGATTCTGCACGGGTTCAATTAAACCAGCGCCTGATCTTGGTGCATAGTTCCCCTTTCACTTTCTGTCCGACCTTTACAGTCTCGGTAACTAAGACGACTACCGAGGTTCTACTCTTTAGGGATTGTAAGGTATAAAGCGAGCGAGACTGCAAGAAAGTCCTGTCCTGGTCTTCACCATCGTCATCATAGTGCCCCTCTGCTCTTTGTTTTCTGTGTCCGCTTCGGTGTCCGAGACATCCTTCTCGTGGCCTCCCACCAATGCCCTTCTGGAGCATAGAAATATCTTTCACTGTTTCAGCGTGGCCTTTCCCTTGAGCTGGCCTCGGTCAGACGGAGAATCACAAGTTGATGGCGCGACAGTCATTGGATACTGGCACGGATTGAGGACCCAAAACATCTTTCGTAATCATGACAGCGCTAGAAAAAAGGTGCACTCTGTCATGTAGATCTAGCTCACTGCCGAAGAGAACCCATCAGTGGCGACCAAATGCAGAAAAAACGGAAAGAACAGACCACACCCGCCTAGCCGACCGACCCTTTTGCTCTTCATCATCTTATTGGCCATCCTCTTCGCCAGTCGGTGTAGCGAACCAATAAAGCTCGGCAGCTGAGGCTCAAACCTGTTAGCGACCGTAGAGCCGCACTGACGTATTGCCATTGGTCTTCACTTCGACTAAAAGAACGGGCGCGGTCCAATCCGTGAGTCCTTTGTTGACGTATGGATACTCAAAAGGTATACCGTGTCAGAGAAGTCGTGAGTACTTCGTACCTCCAGCTCAGGCTTACTCGTAGGCGTGATCTGTTCTTATAAAGGATCACTGGTCTAACTAGCGATGTTCTGCCACCGTCCAGTCCTCTTCTCTAGGTTGTCCCGAGAAATCGTTCGCAAAATAATTCTCAGGGACGCAACTATAGATCAATAAGAATGATTCTAGGTCCGCCTCATCCGCAGCGACGTACAAGGTCTCATGATTTTGTTACCCGCTTATTGCGCTTCTATTAGAAAGTCCAGCTTGTGCATCCGGTTTTTTACTTTGAAGGTTTTTATAAAGCTTTCAATCTCGTTTGCGTCTCTGCTGTGTCAGACTCTTCTCCAAATAACATCAGACTGTACTTGTTGAAAGCTCACTATGACACAATTCGAAATCCCCTCTCAAAAGCTGCGAGGCCGTCGTCAGTACTCAATACTGTCTATTTTCATTTCCATACTGCTTTTCGTCTCGATCTCTCACACACAACGATTTGCCTCAAGACAAACCGCAGGTTGCACCGACCCCGCCGCTATTCCCAGTCCCTCATGCTGGGAAGCCCTCGAACTACCCGCGTGGCTCGCCCAATTTGCGGGACCGGATTCCAGTTGCGCAAGGTCAAATCTCACAGGTATCACAGGGGCCGACACGTCGTGGGGCGCATGTTTTATACTCACTATCAATCATGGCGACGAAGGACAAACGGTTGCACAACAGCTGGGGCAACTGAATGCGTACCCGACTGCGGATTCTCTCGATCAGGATGCGCTGCAGATGCTGCCAGTCGGGGATCGTCCAAGGTACCTCTATGTCTTGAGGGCTTTGTCGCACCTTGGCCAATTCTTTGATGATTGGAATAAAGACATGTCCTCGTATGTCATCGCCAGCGAATTCGACGTCCCTGCGATCTTGGGGACCTTGGATATGGAGCAACACACCAGCTTTGCAGCTGATGATCTTTACCGTGCCTTACTCCTTGGGCTGCCGTTCTCAATCGCATACAATGGCACGTACTTCCCCGCGTTCAATGCTATTGGGATTCCACCCGAGCTATCCCTTAACGATTTTGGTGGGTTGCTGCTAGAGCTGGTGGATCTCGCGAGTGTCCCACTGTCGAATTTGTCGGCACCTGCCAACGTCACAGGAGTTGTAAAAGCGAGCACACTATCCTCTAAGCTCGTCCAATTTGCCCCCAACTTGAGCTCAAGAGTCCAGTACGGTCTTCAATCTGTCACGAACGATCTAGACACATTTCGCAATGCAACCGCGAACGGCGCCTTCGCCTCCGCACAGCAATGGGCGATTCCGCAAGGTCCAGCGATTCTCCTACAACCACTCGACACTTTCCTGGTATCGAGCATTCTCGCACAGAACAATTGGACCATCCTCGCTCTTGTGGGTATTGACGTCGCGGCGCTCTCACAGACCTCAACAGGTACCTTACCCGCATGGGTCTTGAAGAACTGTCCTACTTGTACACCACCGGTCAACTTTGGCTGTACGAGCTACGACGCGAGGAGCCAATGCGGTCGCTGGTGGTACAGTCAGGATCTCAATTCAAGCTTCACGCTCGTTCAGACCGGCAACGTAAGCAATGATCCTACCAATTTGATCTCCACGGTCTTTCAGCAGGGCTGGACGACTGGCGAGCTTCTTTTTGAAAACGCGGCCATCTGTGATGAGCCGCCGGGTCTGGTGGAGACGTTGGCGAGCATGGAGATGATGCAACGGCCTACATCGCCGTTGACGGATTTTATGGATAGCTGGTTCTGGAGACTGATGGGTGTGGCGTCACATGATGGCACGAACTCGGTGGACATCGTGGTGTCGGATGCCTTTAACGCGTATATAGAGTCTCGGCCTGGGCCCGTCAGTCATCCTAGCAATACGCTGTTCAACGTTAGTGGTGGCAAGATCGACTTTGCGTGTATGTCGCAGCTGGATTTGCAGGTGGGGTGGGATTGGAGAAGGATCGCGGCGGGAGACTTTTCGTGAAGGGTAGAAGCGGGGGAAAGCCACATGGGACGTGGTCACTTCTTCTGACTTCGATCATATCAGCGCTGCCATTTACGAAAAAAGAGTGTGACTAGGGAGACAAGGGGCGTCGAATCCGAGGTTTTAGGCACTTTTAGATGCGTGGACTTTACTCAGAACAGTCATACCAAAGGAATGTGGATTCATCCAGGAAGGGTTCCTATTTGACTTCTCCATTTACTGCAAACGAAATCCCTCCCATTCGTAGGATCCACATGTCTTTCCCGAGACACGCAAAATCGAAGTTGGGCAAAGCATAAGCATCTGCCTGACTTTGCAGGAGCCTGTCCATTGCACACATCCATCCGGCGTGCCCTTGCAAGCAACATTAGGTATTGTATCGATAGGTAGTATCCCAACGTTCAGTCGAGTTCCGGTGATGTTCTACGTAGCATTTTCGGCACTGTAACCGTACTCTGATGGGTAGTTACTGAGTTCTGGAATTAGCGATAAGGGCAGAATCGCCCGATGCACATCAGATAGTCTCGGTAATCAGTCCGCCGCCGAAGAGCGTCAGGTGTGAGAGGAAGGCTGTTATGTGGGGAATGGGCAGGAACTTCTATTAGGCTCGGGCCTACACGGAAGTAGTCAAGGGACAGAGCGATCAGGGCGTCGTCGTGGCCGTGCTGAAGTCTGCATAGACCGCTTTCTCAGGAGAGAAGTGGGCGGGACTTTCATCGTAGGTTGAATTCACAGATGAGTTGGACCATGTGATGTATTCATGCCCTAGCCGTGAAATGAGGCAGGTAGCCGATGCGTTGGACGCGACCTGTTGGGCTGCCGAAGGAGTAATCGTAGTAATACCGAATGTCTAGGGTGTTTTCGAAACCCTCCCATTCTTCTTTGGTAAGGGGTAAAGAGGGGGCAGAAGTCCGAATGGCCAAGGTATCCCGCCTTGAATGCGCAGATGCTTTGCAGGGCATACGTGTCGTTGATGTTGAAGGCAGATCCGGAAGGGGCATATGTTCGCATCCGGCCTGTGGTATCCTGAAAATACTTTGAGAAACACGAGAACATGTCAGCATCTCTTAGATGGCCAACGATCTTGTCCTCGCTCTTGCTTGGGATGATTGTCATAGGATGCTAAAGTGTTGTTCGCTGTGCCGCCTTTGAGGATGATTACGAGATTGAATGGAGAAGCGTCGGCTAGACTCGTGTTCCGCTCGATTTGGAAGCTAGGCGCGAAGAATCCAAATGACCATTTGACCTCGCTGCCGTTTATACGAGATTGAGACGTTGCCGTTGGTGAGACCGGCGCTGGTTTGGCAGCTAGAAGGAGTGGAAGGGTCCCCTAACTCAGCCGAGTTTTTCAAATTGGGCTAGCTTAGGGCTAAATCAGGGCCAGGGGCCGGGCAAGGTGTGAACCCTTTTAACCCTCAGTGACCCATTAACAAATTACCTTTTTGAGTCTATTCTTTACTTCGAAAAAAGCCTCCTTGAAGAATGTTGCTAAAACCCTTTAGCTTCAAGCCATTCTTACTCATTAATTTTTATTCACTGACAGATTTTAAGCCAGTCATCATGGGTTTGATTGAGAGGTCTTCTTGAGCGGAAGCGATTGGTGGCAGTAATCCGATATCTTCTTTGGGCACATATTTACCTCAACTCGCACTCTTGCTAGTATTTCTGCTAAGACCCTGAAAATAAGGTACTTGTACTTCTAGAAGAATTGTATTCAGGCTTAGCTCAAGACCAAAGCATAAAGATATGCTACCTGCCGCGGGAACCTCGGAATCAGTTATGCTAGACTTTCTAGTAATAAAGTATGAGGAATTGACAGAGTCGAAAAGCGTTAGTCTCGGGCGTGAACCACTACTTATGGCGGAGAAAATTCCACATGTTCGACTCAACACTACTTGTAAACACCACTATAGACACTACACGTAAACTGATCATGGGAGGTCTGCTGTCCATATACATTACTCTGTAGATTTTATTCGACATTATCAAGCTGACATGTATATACACTAGTCCGAACTATCGTTATCGAAACCAAGTGACCGCTTTCCAAACCACCGCAAAGTAGGGTATCAAGAGCCACTTGTAGAATAGAGTATTTACACTTTAGTGTCCCTTCCTAATCGGCTAGGATCTCGGTTCCCCGTATTCCGATCTCCAACCCAATCAGTCATCGGCACGCTAGAGTCATTTGCCTGTCCCCAGTTTTCCTCCTCAGGATCTCCATCTCGGTTGTCAACTTCTCTACTCTCCACCTGAATCAGTTCTCCACCGTCTACTCCATCCTTGTGATTGATAGCCTCAGTACTAGCAGTCATCGCCCGTGAGGCTTTCCGGTCGGGAGCTTTACTTGTTGCAGATGACCCCGTTAACGTCTTGGACCCATCAGTGCCGGCTGACCGATAGTAATACGAGGAACGGCCGCGCTCGCGGACAGATGCGCGAAAGTTCTCAGCACCAGGACGATTGCCGAGAACCAGGAAGATGGGTCGAAGGGTTGGAACACAGGCTGCTATGATGATGATGTTCATTTCTATGCTGCGAGCGGGGATGTTAGCTTACACACTTGCGAGAACACAGAGACCTGCATGTTTAATGCAGTGTCGATACTCACCCGTTCCACATAAGCAGCTCAATAGTTTCCCCTAGGTGGGTGTCAGTTGTGTTCAAGAGACCCAAGGTCGACTGGAGCAGACTTACATGTGATGTCGGTTTTGGCCTTGACCGTAATCGGGACTTTCGAGGTTTTGACAGCAGCACATATTCCAGCGCTTTGAGACACTCCATAAGCTATTATCATCAGAGCTGGCAGAGCGGATCACTTACAAGACTCCCATACCCAGAAGAAGGGTTAAGAGTAGCTTTTTTTGCGTGCTCAACTGGAGTTTCCAGACGATATCGACTGGGATGAAAGCAAGAGCAAAATCCAGGAAAGCCCAGTAGCCTTAGAAAGTGCGACGTTAACATCCGATGTCTACAGACGACGTCTAGTAACTTACTTGCAATGACCAGATTCCAAGTATTGACGGGGATCGGGTCCCAGCAACTTCCAGTCCCTGCCTTGACCATGGACTTATCCCAGATCGCTCTTGCAGGTTGACAATGGGCGTAAAACAACGTGAATGTGATGACAGCCGAGACGAAGACACTAATCGAGATGCCTCTCAATAGCCACTTCCTCCAGTCGTTGGGGCCCGCAATCCTTTCAATTAAAAAAGCCACAGAAATCTTGCCAATGGCAATGCTGAACATGCACAGAGACCGCGATATCGTATTCAATTCCAGAGCTTTGGATAGTTGGGCTGGGGTCAGGTAGTAGAGATGTCTTGCATAGCTGTTGGCTGCATAAACACTCCACATGACGGCGACCACGAAGTCAAGGACCTGAGACATCAGCTTTACCGCACGGGAGAAAGTGGCATAGACGGCCTCACGAGAGCAAAACAGACGCACCAGTCGTCCCACCAGACATTACGTGTAAGCTTTGTACGCGAGTACATTCTTCCCACCACGAATATCACAGAGATGATCGCTAAAGTCCAAGTAAAAGCAAAGACCTCGTTAGCTCTATTCTGGTCACCTCCTGGAGGCGGTGGACCTGGGCCCGGCATGATGGAGGATGCTTGAGGAAGAATCAATTTTGGGCGCTCTACATCAATTATATATGAACAGCCAGAGAGGGTTCGCAGTAAAAGGCTCTGAGCCGTAGGACTCCGGTGGTCGAGAAGAGATAGACTTTGAATCTCGTCTCCGGGGGATCACCCGTAGCTTTGTATTCGATTCGACGATTTCATCTTACTGCAAACAAATGGTTCCGGTCTCCGGCCATTCGGACGCCTTCCCATGAGTTTATTACGCGTCAGAAATCAAAAACAGCCAATCTGACAGGGCAATGCCGTGCGAGTGAGCGACGAAACCGTAATTGAAGGAGCCAACTCCATGTATTTGGATCAGATGATTTCCAAGCATAAGAGTCTAGAGAGGTCCGTGTGGAAAGAAGACTCTTGACATCTAGTTGGTCCCTGGATCAGATTGAGGCAAACTCTCATCTAGATAGACCTTGAGACAGCCACCAAGCAATCGGAAATAACAATTGGTGAAAGACTAATGGGCTAGAGTTAGAGGCGCACCACATGTGGACCTCGGGCTGCTCGGCAATTGATCGCGCGTATATCACATAAGCGCTCCAGTATCACGGCGTCGGAAATTTTAATAAACGTTTTCTCACACGGCTGGGAAAATGAAATGCGGGGGGTAGCCATGTAGCCATTCCGAATTCCCGAAATATATGCCCAAAGAATTGTCTCTATGTCTTGTTTGACTTGTTGGTAATCTCTGACTTGGACGCGAGCAACAACCACAGGTTCTCAAAAAGTACCCGGCAAGCTAATGACACCCCTCGAATGCCGGGTCCTGGTATTGCTATTTTTTGCTCTTGTTCATTTCAACCATCAACAAGATCAAATCTCGAGATAGAACTGCTGTACGGTGGCATCATGCGAAAGCCAATGTTACATCCAAATGGACATATATTCACCGCTCGTGTAATGCTTGAGCCTATGTACTATGCAGCAACAACCGCGCCCGGAGTACCCGCATAAATCGGGTGCGCTGTACGGCTGGCCCAAGCGTCAACTTCCGAGAGGTCTGACCGGAGAATGACCTGATTCAATAAGTGAAGAGTGGAGGCCGCTCCTAACACTGGGCCTTTAGCTGCAGACTCAACGCATATAATGCGCACGTTCTGCGCTGCACTTCTGGCATCTGGAGCCTTGGGAGGGGAAGACGTCGTGCTCGTGCATCGAGCCAGACTGGGCGACCAGGAAAACTTCCTTCCTCACGAATGATGCTGATATCACTTGCATTCTTCAGGGTCTCTGCATTATCTAGCGTGCTTCAAGCTTGCAGCCCACAATCGTCACAGAACGCCATGTGGAGTATCCGATGCGAACCATGCTGAACACTACGTTCTTGATACCGACTCACACTATCCGGCAAGCAAAGCAGCGCTCGGCACTCAATTTGAACCGAAAACCAACTCAGTTGTCTTATCTCTTCGGTGTGCATGATGTCCTTATCATGTTTCGCCAGACTCACTGTACTCTTGCTTCGCAGTGCATTGTTAGCCACGCTGTTCTTATCACAATCGTACTTGTGCATCGCTTCCACAAAACCAATTACTGGAAGGGCAATCTTCCATCAAATCTCATACACCGCTCTGACCAGCAAGGCGTCCATGGATTTAGATAGCGCGACAATGCGATGGTCCGTATATCCTTCAGGGGCCATCCCCGTCAATCGGCCGGATGGTGCGGAGCGAACAACTTGACTATTACCCCACTAGCTTGACAGAAGCTTGGTCAAACAAGCGTCAGAACCTGTCGATGTACCTGAAAGTTACCGCTGAATATCGACCCCGAGCTTGACAGGCCGGAGGCTCACGCGTGAACCCGAACCCTCTCGCATGCATGCGACTGGACCCGAGAAGTCGTTTTCGTACTTAGCATGAGTGCCAAAACCTGCAGGGAGCCTTTTGCTGGTTCTAAGCTGGCTTTCCATACGTTGCGTACACTGTTGTGCAGTACTGATCTGCTGTCTATTTCCTGGTGCTTCTAATTATCTCCCGTATACAACTCGCTGTGTACCAGAAAGGTCCATATGCATTTCACCTATGGTCGTTTGATTCTCCCTCTGCGCTCGACCTTTGAGCTCGCGTTTTAGATGTACTAAACGAGTGATCAGGAGCTGATTGAGCGTCCATTCTGAAGCCTGCGAGTTGCCAATCTCACCTACGCCACGTTGGAATGTCCTTGACCAAGTCCACCTCGTCTTTCTTCTCTTTTCTTCTCTCCTTTTATTTCTATCCTGTTACTTGAACTCATCTTTCCAATAGGCCGGCCTCTACGCCATGAAAGGCCTACGTTTTAGGCCATGCAAAAGGGGTCGTAGTCCATATAAACACCGCTATTCATCTAAGTGTTGTTCACCGCCAGCAGTCAGTGCTTCGAGAATCTTTGTTCTTCTCCGTGCAATGTTCTGCTTTCACAAACGATGTGTCAGACAAACCAATACGTGATAAACAACCCAAGACGCATCATCTTGCCTTACATTGAACACACGTTGGGTTGCCAGGTAGTTCATCAAACATAGTACTACGCACAAAGAAAATAGAGGCTGTATGTCTACCACATCGGGCACAAGGCATTCATAACAAGGTTACCAAATCAGATGTGCTTCCTCTCTTAGCCCTTCTTTCAATAGTATTCGTTATCCATCCGTAGATAGTCACAACCCCAGGCACTAAATCAAGATGCCCTTCAAACTCTGCATTCTATCTGAAATTAAGCTTACTTCAATGACACTGAAGACAAGGCACAACGTTACCAGTACTGCTTTACAGGTCTTGTTAGGGGCTGCTGCAGTTTGTAGACAGGTCGGCATGCTGTTCGCGTCCCTTGTTACGACGTCATTCAGGTGCATGACTGGTCGATTGATACTGAGACGCAAACACAGACCTGTTGTTGGGAATATTGAGAGGGAGGATGAAGGATTGATTGTTTCTATGGGTGTGAGAAGGCTACTTATACCCCTATTTGACACACATGCGGGGTAGCCGTTCAACCCAATGCTGCAGCAATTCCAACACCTGTGTTTGATTTATCTAGCTGCCCTTTCTCATGCAATCAAATTGCCAAAACCGGTATGACAGGCGGCAAGCCATGAGAGTCAACACCTACAAGAGGTGACATTCTGGAAAGAGCGCAGCAGCTGCTGCTCCAGAGTAAGAACAATAGAAAGAGTGTCAAGGTCTCATTCGTAGACAACCGAGCTTTTGCTCCAAGACCCCACAGAAGGGCGTGTATACTTGGAACCATTGGCCTGGAGCTTACGTAGGCGACCCTTAACACCCTAGCGGAACGGCGGTTTGCACTGGTAGTGATTGCTGAGTTAAAGCAGTCATTCACTACAAAAGACATCCTTCACTCTTTGCTTCTCTGAATTCTTGCACTTGTCCACACTGGAATATTTTTCCCTCTTCTTTATCAGAATACACGCTAAGATTTCGGTGATAACAATTCATGGCTATGCTTTCAGATCTTCGCGGGTCGGCCCGCTCGCTTCTTAGCGACTATCGAGAAGGAAAACTATATGTGCGCATGAATAAAACCTCGTACAATGTGAACAAAGAATCACCGGTCTTGACGGTGAAGGCCAACACCACTATGGACGCTGAATCCCAAATCACGACGCTGAACGCTCTACCGGTGCTGGTTGGAGACCCTGCAATCCAATGGGGTGACACATGGAAGCGGGTCGCCAGAGATTGGCTGGAGATTGCTGGCTTGACCTTCACGACTCTAAATGTGTGTCGTGTGGAAGGCCAGTTTGGTCGAAATAATCCGGTCTGTTTGTTTATTACTGTTGAGGATCCCGAATCTGCCGATTTCATCGCAGTCCAGGATGCTATTGAAAATGCTTGTCTTCAAGCGGTGGAAACTTGGCCCCGGGAAGAGATCCAGGTAGTGATCAAGCATGAAAAAGGGATCAGATACGCCTCTGATCAAGGGAACATAGCTGGCGAAAGAGACACCTTCATGGCCATGGGACAGACTATTACGACGGAAACGGCATCGATGGACCACTTGTCGACGACTTTAACATGCGCGATCTCGATACGTCCTCACCAAGGGGAACCATATACTGCGTGGCTAAGCGTCCACCATGGTACGAGCACATCGAACGAGCCAGTATCGGCAGGTGAGTCGAGTCTTTATTGCCTCGATATTGCTTTTTTAACTGTGTCATAGGAGTACAGGTGTTGTGTCCCAGTAACTCTAAACGTAAGGAGATAGAGGATGATCTTCCTCTGGTACTCAATGACTATGAAAAAGCCGTGAAGGCAATGGAAGTTTCTTTGGAAAGAGAAGGATGGCGACTAGGAGATGAAGATCCTGAACGGCAACCGGAAAATGTCAAGCAGAGAATTCAAAGCTTGAAAAGAAAGCTTGAGGCCTATCGACAAACCATTTCTGATGTCACGCAGAAGTTGGAGTGGTCAAAACGGGAGTCCTCATTTTGGCGCTGTGGCTCCATTGAAAAGACCTCTGGACTCGACCAGAAAACAGCAATTGGTGGCTCAATGGACTGGGCAGTTATCCGACCTTTTGGCGAAAGTCTCGTTGGAGCAACCAACCTGGTGAGATCATTGCTTGTCTTGTGCGCCGACGTACAAGACCACTCTAACGTGTCGAATAGGTTCAACTAGAGGCGGGCCCTTTGTCCATTAAAGAAGTGAAATCAATCAAAGATCTCATGCAATCAAATATGGAGTCAGAAGTCTATCGATACGGAGGAGTGGATGGCTTGAATACTCTCGCCCCCACGACATTCAATTGCATCAAATCAGAAGTACGATTACCGAATGGTCGAGGTGGGCACGCTTCCACAAAGGAATACGCATTTATTGGAGCTCATAATGTGCATCCTCGTAGTGGAGACTCTGGAAGCCCAATCGTTTCTAAAAAGGAGAGAGCAATCTACGGGCAAGTGATCGCGGGTTCGCAGCAACCACCCTTCTTTACTTACGTGACGGATATTGGGGAGATACTTCAGTCGATTCAAAAAGACTTGAATGTTAGGTCCGTTGCTCTAGCCACCTAGCGACATTACTACAAGCTCATAGTCACATGCTTGGTCATTTCTGCTTGCCGAGCATAATGCTCAAAGCTCTTTGCTGGTAGCCTCCCTAGATTAGAAACTTCCAAAGACTATTAGAACATCATCCATCTTTGACCTACAATACTCAGACTTGAACGTTGATTACTTGGGTATTGGCTGTTTCATAGGTGGTGAAATGCTGGGAGCCGGCTGTCAAAGCAATACGTATGACATAAGAGATTGTAATAGCTGATGAGGGGTCACTTGAGACCGGCCGCTATCACGGCTAGTCTAATACATTTGCTGAGGGTTTGCATCGAACGCAAGCAAGGTCGACATCTCGTCTAAACTCTTAAGACTAACCATAGAACTCGACCGGTTCACGCTGTAAACCAGGTGAGGGGCGGGTGTGATTGGATCGCGTCGGCTTCCCGCCGCGGGCCGTCGGGCTAGCGCGGCTTGGCGTTTACAGTGTAAACCGACTCAGGAGATCGAGCATAACTCAACGAGACTGCATACAATGAAAATTCGGAAGAGTGCATTTCGTAGTACTCGCTTAGGGCTATTCATCGCGCTATCGCCATCTAATATCGGGCCATAACTCGTTGAGTTATAAGGTCGATCAAGTGACGGGTAAAGATTCGCCAAGGACTGCATGCGGGCCCTTCCGGCGAGATCTTGGCGGATCTTTTTCATTTCTTTTCCTTCAGTTAGAAATACTATATAATTTAAATTCCATAAATAGCCTTTAATATCGGGATCAAATTCGACTTCTTCGTCTTAATTTAAGAAAAATCCTACTAATATCAAGCGAGTTCGTACTACAGAACCCTTCCCCCCTCGTAAGACAATAATAATAATTCTCTAACGCCTAGAATAGACGATTATCCTCTTCTAACTCTCGACGAAGGGACTCGCATCGCATATAGTCGAAGCGATCTCTTTACTTATAGATAATCTTCTTTCTCGTTATTCTGATCTAAATAGAGATAAGAATAATCGTAGAGAAAGACACTAAATATACGAGAAGAAGGGCCTAGCTAGATTAGGGGTTCAATACCAAGAATAACAGTTAGAGGTTGAACTAATAGAAAAAGGCGAGGCTAGTCCTAACAGTATATGCAGCCCCTTCGTATACAGCAGGCAGATCTATTAGGTAGGCTAAATACTCTTTAACTACACGTGTTTATCTAGCAGTCAATCAATCGAAACGAGCGCGAGTTATAAGTAGTATATCGTCCATTTGCTATTCTATCCTATGCTACATATGCATATAGCTTAGCTATCACATGGCAGAACGCCCTCTTATCAATTCCCTTATCTAGCTTTATCAGTCGCACACGCACTCAGTAGATAGATCTCTCTTTTCGAAATCACCCGTAGCCAAACGACTGTATATAGACGTCGCGGCGTCTTAGAATATAGTGTTATTGATATCGTAGAACTCGCCGTCTCCCGTAGGGAAGAACCGAGCGATAGGAATATCGGAAGCTCGCCCCCTTCGACCGCTAGGAGTCTTAGTCTCATAATTCACATCGATATATACTCCACCGCCTGCTAGCAGAAAAGGCATAATGTGCGAATTCACCTCCTCCTAAGTCATACCCTGATACTAAAGAAGATAGTCGATATTCTCGTAACTATATACGGTTTTCTTATTATTAAAATTGCTATCAGTTATTAGCCGTCCGGTGAGAGACTCCTTGAAAATTCGTCTATTAATACGATCGAGTTTATCACGAGATTTATACACGATATTTACGCGGACTGCATTTAATTCAATATGCTTTCATATCTCGAGTAGAAGGCCGCGCGAATTATAACGTCTCTTCTGCGATATACTGAGCATCGAGACATAGATAAAGGGCCGCGAGGAATTACTAGCAGACTCAAAGAGGAAAGGGGGCGGAGTGAAGAAATGAATATTGCTAGAAGTCAACGAATTAAGCTCGCTATCATCAGAGTCGAAGGAGAAGAAATCGTTCGCAGTCTCGCTATCGACCTCTATAGTCACACGCGTAGTATTATACTCGTTCTAGACCTTCTCGACGAATATATAGAAGTGGGCGAGCACTATATATAGGGCGCAATTAGTAATTACCTCACACGAGATAGAAGTTAAGAAAGAGTTACTTATAGACGTAATTTTTACCGATCGACACGAAGGCCTTAGGAGTATCGAGGATAGCGAACGGATTTCAGGTTTGGACTAACTTAGCGCTTTATGCAATCTAAAGGGCCACGAGCTAACCGGCGTTTAGCTTAAATAGAATCTCTTTAACAATATTGACTTACTATTATATCGACACGTTCAATCTCTAAGTGACGACACTACTAATAGTCTAGCGCTTAAAGTAGTGAGATATCAAGATCTTTCGAAAGTAAGATCGCAGAGTCCGATAATTAAGCGGCGATTTATCTACTAACAGTTCGAAGACTGCGAAGATATTTAGACTATACTTATCTTCGGCGAGTTATATAGCGAAGATCGAGTCGTTACCGTTAATGAAGATGAAAGTAGTTATAATAATAATAATAAGAACGACTATTAGAAGATATCGAGATAAGAGTAACTTAAATATAATAAGAGAGAGTAATCTAGTAGACTATTGATAATGCTAAAAGATAATCGAAACGAGGCGAAAGATTATAGAAGTAATAATAGATAAGAGAAAGTGAGAATTTAAAGTGAGGGTTTAAAGTGAGGATATCGAGTCTACTAGTAGATATTAATAATGAAATAAGAAAGAGAGCAATCTAAGTTACTACTAATAGTACTTATAGATAATTGAAACGAGGCGAAAGATACTAAAAGTAATAATAGTTAAGAGAAAGTAAGAGATTGAAGTAAAAATATCGAGTCTATTAGTAGCGTAGCCTCTTTCGAATTAACACCCTTTCCTCAGCGACGATAGCAAGCAGTATACGAGTAATCGCGCACTCGCGTAACTATAGTAGGGGATAGCTTATATAATACGAGATTATATGCGGTTAATAGAATTGATTAAGAAAGATATAACTTAAGAAAAGTAAGCGCATTAATAGAACTAATTGAAAGTTTATTTAACGTTACTATCTAGAATAACAATTATAGCCTTAAAGCCGCATACAGTTAATATAGTAATAGAAAATATTATTTAATTATTTATAAATTCAAAAATATAAAGAAAAGAATTAAACTTATAAG